>JBBPJN010000267.1:0-17897 GCA_038088755.1 Boletus aff. separans
GTGAATTGTTCGACGACGACGGACAAGGCGATAGACCTAACAGACCACACCCAGACGACTGACTTGGCGTCGGCGAGGCCGTGGGTGATTGGGGTGAATGGTTCGACGATGTCGGACAAGGTGATAGACCTAAAAGACCACACCCAGACGACTGAGTTGGCGTCGGCGAGGACGGGGATGACGCGGGTGAACTGTTCGACGACGACGGACAAGGCGATAGACCTAACAAACCACACCCAGACGATTGCGCGGGAGGCGTAGACTGACTTGACGTCGGCGACGCCGAGTGAGACGCGGGTGAATTGTTCGACGACGACGGACAAGGCGACAGACCTAACAGACCACACCCAGACGATTGCGCAGGAGGGCTAGACTGAGTTGGCGTCGGGTGAGACGTGGGTGAATTGTTCGACGACGACGGACATGGCAATAGACCTAACAGGCCACACGCAGACGACTGGGCAGGGGCCGTAGATCGACTTGGCGTCGGCGTTGGCGGGGCCGTGGGTGAATGGTTCGACGACGACGGAGCAGACGGGTTGGTCGACGTGGGCGGGAGAACGGACGAGGTGGAATGTGTGGCGTGTGTCGGCGAAGAGCCCCCCAAGTGCAGGTCGCTAGTGAGGCCATTGACGACGCTATTGAGACCTGGAGGGGGAGATGGTGTTGGCATAAAAGGACGAGGGAAAGAAGAGACGAACCGAGCTGTGGATCCCTGTGTTTCAGGGCAAGAGAACGCCTGGCATGGGAGGAAGAAAAAGAAGAGCGAGCATCGACGGACAGGAGGAGGGCTGCGAGGAAGAGAAACGGATACATGGGACAGGACTGGGATAGTAGTGGTGCTGTCTGGCAACGAGTGGAATAACGAGCGTGGTTTTTCGAGCAACGATTAATCGAAAGAATAGTTTTTCTTGGACTGGCGTCGCAGGAGGCAGAGAGCCAGTGAGGGAGCGAGTCGGAACTCTACGCAACGGGCGACAAGGCGTCGAAACGATCGCAGCCGGTTAGACGAAACGGATTGCGGGAAAGAAAGAAAAAAACGAAAGAAACAAGAAAAGATCACATCACTCGCGTGTGCTACGTGCACACGCTACTGGTCCTTCTAAACATCGCTTAATTAGCCACCCCGTCTCGTGTCGTATAACCACTTCAGGTCCGTCTTTCTCACTACGGTAGAAACATGTCAATCTCACAGTCAACAGCCAACACATGGCACAAGTTTTTGCATTGCACGTGGGACATGAAACATTTGGATGATCGGACATAAAAAACCACAGCAGCGAGCGCCCCAAAACTAGATGAAACCGATCTGCAACATTGCATCAGTAAACCCGCATCGCCTTCCAGGCTCGCCACGACACCACGTCACCTTGTTAGCAACATCCAGTGCATCGTGGTCGGCAGCAAGGCGGACATATGCCTTTTTCTTTCCGTCCGGTCTACAATCCTCCCTCAGCGTTGATCCAATCCACAACACCCGTGCAACTTACCGGATGAGCGTGTTCACCTTGGCAGCTTGAACGTCGTACAGCTTCTTCACAGCATCCTTGATCTGGCGCTTGTTCGATCGAATGTCAACAATGAACACCAGCGTGTTGTGCTCCTCAATCTTTTTCATCGCAGACTCTGTGTTCAAAGGTCTGCCAAAACCAAACCGTCAGCATTCCCACCAACGTAAGCGTCGTGTGCCACCATCACGCACGAGACAATAGTTCGGAATTCGTCCATCCTGGGTGCATGCGGAATCGATTTCCGCGGGTACTTGGGGTTGCGACGCAGCTTTAGCGTCTTGGGTCGGCGGAACGTCACCGAGAAACGGCGCTTCCGTGACGAATGCGAGTGAACGCCCTGCAACGCTGCTTTTTTCGCCGTCTTGGCCTTGGCATCTTTTGCGCCTTTGCCAGCCGGGGCTATCATCCACGGTCGGTCGTGAAACACGGGAAAACGACAAGACCACGTACCTGCTGCCTTGCCCTTTGTCGTTTTCGTAGTGGCCATAGGTAATTCCGAGTCTAGAAGATGGGTAGATGAGCACGATCCGAGTATCAAGCTGTACAACAGCCGACTGTGTTCTGTGGTCCGTCAATGGTATGCCAGCAATGCCCCGTCAGCCCAGCCCAGCACATCCAACCAGACCTCACTCAATCCACCTCAAACACTCGTTCCTTTTGGCACCACGCATACAAACCACACAGACCGGGTCGTTTGGCAGCGTAAATGATGACATGGGGATGCTTACCTTGATGAGATTGGACCTTGTTCGTCGAGGATGGGTGTGGACTCGACCTTGGGTTCCGTCCTCACTCGGATGTTGCCGAACCTTGACAAGTGGCTGTGAATAAGACCGATTTAGCTAGTGCTCCTGTTCGTCGCACGAATACCCGATCATCAGCTCTTTAGCGTTCCGCGCCCTGGTGAGGGACGGGTCCTGCCAGTGTGTCGTCGTACACAGTTTTTGGTGCAAAGACCGCAAGCATACTGGATGCTTCAGTCTTAATCGCAAGTAACACTCGGTGAGGTCGCGACCTTCATTCTAGTCAAAAACATCCTACAAACAGTCGATAGCAATAACAATAAACCATCACAACAGCAAGATCCAGATACGACATCAAGGATGCGCGGCAGCGAGCAACGAGTGAAACCCCGAAAATAGGCTCCTTCACTGAGCCTGAGCCTCCTGAAACCAGCGCAACAATCAGTATCCAGAAATACACGAATCACGAACAAGGCACCATACCTGATCCACAAACTCCATGGCTTCTTCCCGTTTGATACTCCGGATAGAGCTCACTTTTTGGTTGTTGAACAGCACGCCGTAAAACTTGTCCGCGGTAACCAGCATCTCGGGTCGGAACGTCGTCGTGATAAATTGAGCCGTGTGCGAAAGTGACTTGATCATATCTAAAACGAAAGACTGAGAATGGGAAGAATGAGAGAATGGATCCACTTACTTGCAACAGCAGTACGATATTGGGCGTCGAGGTTGGCATCAATCTGTGTGGTTCGTAATCAACGACTGGCTGTCAACTCGTCTGGTAACACGCATACTTCGTCAAACAGGTAAAACGGCGCAGGATCACACTTTTGTATCGCAAACACTTCAAACAAATCGCATAAATCGTCACATCGATATAGAAAAGCGAGCCTCATACCCGTAGCAAGGGCAACAAGAGATTTTTGACCGCCGGACAGTTGTTGTATCCGTAGACCTTCATCAACCTTCGAGTTGAACGACACCTTGATCGCGACTCCGGTGTAATTGTCGATTGAGCTCTGCTGGGTGTCGTCCGCCTCGTCCATCGCCTCCTCGTCCTACATCGACGTGAGCACAGCGATAATACAAAAGAAAAAGAAGTTTTTGCACTGACCTGGTCTATTCGTCGTTGAATGATCAACCTACCTCGACCAGCGGGAACCAAGCTCTCAAACACTTCCTCAAAGTTGCTTGCCACTTGTTTAAACGTCCGCTCGATCGCTTCGTCCTTTCTCTGGTCAAGAACCTGCACGAGCTCCTCGATCGACGTCGCCGACTGATCCAAGTCTTCGCGTCGTTGCAAGAGCTGATCACGCTGCTTCGTGAACGAGTTGTATTGCTCAAACGCTTTCTTGTTCACGTGTGCAAACTTTTTGAGGCCCTCGTTCACGGTATGAAGCTTTCTGACCAACTATTGGTGCAACCTAGGTCAGCCAACCATACTTTGAAGCATCTGTTAGAATAGCGAACCCGATCGAGCTTCTCATTGGTGTACTTCTCAAACGCTTCTTCCGGTAGCACACCGAGATCACGAATGTTGCGATTGCACTCGTCTTTGCGTGCCGTCAACATCTGCTTTTTGGCAAGGTATCGTTCAGTATTCTTTTGCAGCTTCGTGACGCTCCGACTATCTTCTGATTGTTGTTGTTGCGCTTTTTCCAATGCTGAACGAAGCTCTTGCAGCTCCGCATTTAGTTTCTCGACATCTTTGTCCGCGTCTGCGTGTTGTCTGCAGTGAGGATGGATGAGAATGGTAGAGTGATATGAGCACGTACCATGAGACCGTTTGGTCGCAGCTGCTATCGAGATGCCAAGAGATCGGAGTTCCCGTTTACGCCCGTCGAGCGACTCTGCTGATGTGTCGTTCTCGCTCGCAGCTTCACCCAGAGACTCCAGTTTGACTTGTAGCTCTCGCTGTCGCCGACGGAGACTTTCATTCAACTCAATCTCCAACAGATTCTTCCGGCCATCCAACTGACGTGCAAACGCTCAGCTATATCATCACGAGGAATCATCCGAGACGACTTACGTCGGACCGCGTCCTTCCCAACTCGAGCACCTGTCTTCTCCGTTCTTCAACCTCGATACCCAGCGCATCCATCATGCTCGCCTCCTCGCTCGTCAAATTCTGAGTAAGCGGTGTCGACAATTCTTCTCGGTATCCCTGTGCCCGATCATGCGTACTACTCAACTCCGTCTCCAGGTCCCCGATCTCCGTCTCAAGCGCCACTACCCGGGCATCCAGCCGTTCACGTTCCTTGCCGAACGAATTGACATCCTGAAGGAAAATCTCTCTCGACTCGCGCGCCTGAGCTTGTTGGAGCGTCAACACCTGGATCCTACCCGTCATGCGCGTAATCTCTTGCTCGGTCTGCGTGATCTCGGTTTTCACCTCTTTGGCGCGCTTTTCGTCGGCGTCAAACTTTGTCCGCCAGGAGGCGACGGCCTTGATAGCTTCAATACGTGATCGACGAATGTCGTGGTAGCCGCCTGTTAGTGCACCTTTTCGATCGACCTTGTCACCATCGAGCGTGATCGTGTTGACCCCATGGCTTTTCACATATGCCGCAGCGACTGTCAAGTCTCGGCACACCCACGTCTTCCCAAATACTTGCTGGAACGCCTTTTGGTGTGTAGCATCAAATCGAATCTTGTCAATGAGAGGGAGGGCGTCCTGGGCTGGTGGAACCGACGTGGGAGGCTTTGGCTTGAGGCGGTTGAGAGGCATGAAGGTGACACGACCCGTTTTTTCTTTTAGCATGATATCGAGGACCTTTGAGGCTGTTTCGTCTGTATCGACGACAACATGGAAAAGGCTAGTAAAGGCATCTCAGCTAGTATGTTTACACAGATTTGTCGTTTACCTGTTGCCAGCCGTGAGCTCAATGGCGGTGCTAAACGTTGGATCCGGAATCTCAAAGAGACGATATAGTGGGCCATAGACACCTTCCAGACCATGTCTCTGTGCAATCCTATCGACAGCACGCAGCCCTGAGCCTGTGTCCTAGCAAGGTATTCACCAAAAATTGTTCGTAATGCGCATATATGCAAACTTACCTTGTCCATCATAGCAGCGAGATTACGCTCGGCAGACCTGAGTTCATCTCCTGCGTGAGCAAGAAGACCACTCAATTTGGAATCCTCTCTCCAAAGCTCCTTCCGTCGCTCGCTGAGGTCGCTCTGTTGATCCTTGAGCTCCGCAAGTTGCTCACCTAGGGTCCGCACTCGCTGCTTTCCATCCTCTAGGCTACCCTGGATACCATCCACCCTCTGGACGATATCATCCAGTGACGCTTTCGTTGAGGCGAGATCTTGTCTTGTCGAGTCAAGTACAGCAGACCGAGTATTCTGATACGCCTCGAGCGAAGCAATCTCTTGTCGGAGGTAATTGTCCCGCTCTGCTTTCGTCCTGAACCGCTTGACACGCCCTTGCTTCGCAAAGAGGGCATTCAATTGGGTGCGTGCTTCTTCCATCCTACGCTTCTCCACGGATTCTCTGGCGCGAGCATCGTTCCATCGAGGAAGCAACTGGGAAAGTTCCTTTTCTCTCAATTGGATTTGCTGCCCCAAAGCTGCCAGCTCGTTTTCAAGCTCGGCACGTCTTCCGTCCTCAAACTCGCCTGTGGATTGTAGGTCGGCGATAATACACTCCAACTCTGTGCGCGAGCGGATGAGGTCAGAAAGTTCAGATTGGGCATCTTGACGGGTAATACTGAGAGTCGACAGGTTGTGTTTGGTTTGTGAGATTTTTTGCTCGAGGCGCTACAAGACACAATGAGATACCACGAACGAAAAGGGAACGAGCTGCGCCAACCTGAATATCTTTTTCACGTGAATCATACTGCTCTCGACGCATATTTGCACCATGAACCTCTCCCCGTCTTTCTTCCTCAATCTCTTCCAACGCCTCACCGACTTCTTCCAGCTCGCGTTGATATAAAGCATACTCGAGACAACGTCGTTCCTTGTCTTTTTCCTGGAATTCGCGCAGCTCCTCTTTTTCTTCCTCGAGTTCTGTCAAGCGAGACTCAATATACTCGAGCAGTTCGTTAATCTTTGTGCGCTTCGCGTCTGTTTCTGCCATGATACGGAGGGATTCGGCACGCCGCTGTTCATAAACTTTGGTCCCCGCCACTTCCTTGAGGAGCGCAAGCCGCTCGTGGTCTTTTGCGTTTGTAAGTGCTGTTATCTATAGCGTTCAGCGTCAGCGTACACAGTCGGACGACAAGACGACAAGACTGGTGAATTACCCTGCCTTGGGGAACGATGTAGTATGGGTTCGATTTACTGAACCCGGCGCTCTCAAGGAGGTTCATGACGTCTGCTTTGCTCGCACTTTTTTTGTCGAGACTGTACTCGTCCTTTTTCAGACCAATTGTTCGTCGAATAATAACTTCGTCACGACCGGTAGGAAACCTATTGTCCGAGTTGTCGAACACGATCTCCACTGGGTCTCCTGTGAGTGAATGGGGCGCAAGGGAGCAACGATGACGTACCATACGCAGAGAGGGTGGTAGTCACTGAGACACCTTCGTGTAAAAGCGCTTGCCGTTCCTCGCGGGACATTGAAGTATAAGCATCGGAGAGGACAAACCGGATGGCTATCAATGTAGCTTGAATATCATGTACGCGACACGAATCATCACTAGAGAAGACAGCACGACATGGAACGCCGCCGGAATGGTGACGCGATTACTACCAGAAACAAAGCGGGCCCAGAATGTTCATCCGCCTCCGAGTGCTGGACCAGTGACCCACTCGCCGCGCTCGCCGAATCCGAAGAAGGGAGACTCACCCGCGAAAAAGTTGCTCTTTCCAGAGCCATTGCGACCAACGACCACGTTATGCCGCGGTGAAAACGGTTCTATCTGTGTCTGATCACGGTCTTGGCGATCGAATTAGTGAATATTCGGGCAGTTGGATTGGGCGAGGAGTAACTGACAAGACTTGAACCCCTGGATCGTCAAAGTCTTGATGTACATTGTCGCGGAGTGTTGGACAGAGCGAAACGAGCCTGATGTCCTGGTTCGAACTGCTTTGGGCTCTGCGCCGCGCGAGATTGTGCTACCAACCTGCGGTAGGGGTCTGTCGGATTAGTAGTGTGGCCTTTGCCAGACGCGTGACATAAGCGTGACGTATCACGTGGTAGAGTCACACCGCGCCCATGGTTCCACACGCATCACCATCATCCCGGTAGAAGTGGACGTACTTACGTGCATCCCCGTTGTTGAGCACAGCCTAAGCCCTCGTTTAAGAACAAACGATCACCCTCTATCATGCTTAATCTACGCCGTCCTCCTAATGCCACGGTGCCACCACCGACGACCACGAAGCGGAATCCACCGAGTACGTCAAAGGTGGATTGGACGTCAAGCTGCGGCACACCACCACCGACAAGGCCCTCATCGTGTTCTGTGTTTTGCCTCATTCTACCAGTTAGACGATCGTTGGATATACCTGCTATTGCCAATGCTATGGTAGGAATGAACGAGTAATGCCAAGTTCGGCTTCCGGCAGACCGTTAGGGCTCGTAACAGGACTGAACGACGTTTACTAGGCACCAGCCGCAAATCTGATCTGTCATGAATGTAGCACCTTGCAGCCTCATGATGTCCGGGTACCGGTCCAGAAAGGGTGTTGCTGGCTAGGTTCAAGCTGTTGAAGCAAGTACATACATACGTCGGTACTAAAATGGCGGAATAACATCCGTCATTTCCAAGGATCAAACAATACCTTTCCGCATCTTCCCTTGTCAAAATCGTCATATGTCTTTGCCGCTACATCAAACCCGACGATCTTTTCCACCAAACTTATCTCTCCCCCAACCTCTCCAAACACGTCCTGTCTTCGGAGCAGCAAGTCCAACGCCATGGGAAACATTGCTCGCACTGGGCAGCGCCCAAAGTCCAACGACACGTTTTTATCGTACAGCTGCCGACCAGTGTAGGGCACTGGATGGTCTGCGTGCACTCCTACTGAGGTTATGCACCCGAATGGTCTCACTAAGTCATATGCAAGCGAAAGAGCGCTCGTGTTCCCGACTGCCTGTATCACAACGATGAGTCCACCCAAGTCCTCGACAACTCGGACGCCTGCCCACCTCCAAAACCAAATTACATCCAACACCTTGCGTCCATGTCGTCACGATTCCCTTGCTTTCCGCGATATCAGACACCTTCAGATGGTCATTTTGCTGCTTCCCATATGCCTGCGAGACCTTGGCATGAATTGCCTCCACCTTCTTTCGTCGGATTTCCGTCGGGTCAATCGCGACAATGCGAAACTCGACGTCTCTTGCATACAGCATGTCTAGCAATGCAATATATGCGCACTGTTCCATGCATAGTCGTGTCAACGATTGTCTCGGGACAACCCAGCGAACATCGACGTACCACACCCACTGGTCCAAGACCAACAATGGCGATCGTCAAAACTTTGTCTTCTCCCTTGAGTGGAACCGAAACACTCTCCGGCAAGTCACCTCCTGAGCTCTGAGGATACGCCTTCGACGTCAACATCGGCAGAGTCTTTGGATGGTTCAATGCCTGAAAGGCTGCGAATACACCTGTCGGTAAGATGTCGCATAGTAGAAGCAACGACGAGTCTGCAAGTTTCCCGATCGTTTCTTGGGTCTCTTGGCCAGGAGGCACGGAAGCGGCCGAGATATCTTGGAGATTGTAGAGAGTACCACCCGCAAGCGGAACGCGAACATACTGTGCTTGGCCGCCTGGCGTGTGCGGTGTTCCGAAAAGTCGGCCTTCGACACATCTGCAAGTGAAACCGACACGGCAGTGACTAGTGAACGCGGTCATTGATAATTGTCGGAGGAGAGGCATGAAAACATACTGGCATTCTCCACAGGACACCGTAAAGGGTGAGACAACTTTATCCCCAACTTTAAGAGTGGCGTACAGATGTGGTCGACCTGTCGCTCCCGGGTGGAAGTTTGCACCGAGGGCAACCACTTCTCCGATGAATTCGTGCCCACAGACGGACCTAATAGGTATCGTTTTCCGTCACGAACTCCCGATGGACACACGACACTGATCAACTTACGGTTCCTTCATCCCCGACTCGGTTCCGCGATAGATATGCAAATCGCTGCCACACAGCCCCGCAAGCTAGCAGAGTGTGAAGATCCGCAGGGAAAAAGCCGCTGCGATATGTACATACCTTGACTTTGACGATCGCATCGTCCGGGTGTTCTATCCTGCCATCGTGCCATCAACATCCTGTTTGACAATCTTCAAGTTGCGCAGAACCGCCACTCACTTTGGAATAGGGATCTCCTCGACACGGATGTCGTATGCTGGTGGGTAGAAACGTACTACAGATTGCATGGCACTGGTAGGTGGGCCTTGGAGTATGATCAGGGTGAATCCATCGGATCGGAGCCAAACTACATGTGCGGGAAAAGATCTAATTCTGGCACTACCTGGCAGCATTATACAGTCTGGTGACCAGCACCTATATGAGGTCAAACCCGACTGCCTGCGAGTAGTCCGTGGACACTGGAAATCCAAGCCAACGGCTGTTAGTCACGTCATGCTCCAACCCCTTGACCACTTCCTCGTCGTTGAAATGACTACCGGTCGAGAGAGATGGAGAATAGTGGCAGACAAGAAAGAGAGTCCAAATACTTCAAAGCGGTTAACCAGTTAGCGTCTTAATAACGGTTGGTCGCCTGACAGAAGTTATGCAAACAGTGATCAGCCCATCTAACGCCAACGGCCCGGTGTTTGAACCAAACGAGCAGGGTCGACTCGAAACCTCCGGAAACAACTTATGCTCGGTGAGTACTTGAGTATGACGGGTTTAGGTTTCTGATCGTTCCTAGATCAATCGATTGCTGGTTACCAGTTACCCCTCAACATAAACAATTTTGGATCGAACGTTGATACCGGTCAGCCTAGCCCATGAGGAAAGAGTGCCTATCTGCCGTCGGAGACCATCTCGACAACTGAGCCAAGTACGTCTTTGCCCTTTCTCTCCTGTTTCGAGCTACAGTTGCACGCCGCTGCAGTGACGAAAGGATCAGAGCATCATTACCATACCCCAACGTCCGTCCTCCGACGCTCACCGGCACTGAGAACGCATCCCAACTTTACGAGCAATTCCTTCCCAAGGATGATCATGTGGGACCCTTCAAAGGCCCGTCGGTTAGTACACATCGCCGTTTTCCACCCACATGGAATCGGCGCTTATAATCACCTTCTCTTGCACCCAATATCCATGGGCCCCCTTCTCCTCGATCCATCCAGCCATGGCATCCAACGACAACCAAATTCTTGGTGTCGTCCTCATCGTTCGCCACGGTGATCGACAAGGTTTTTATCAAAGCCCAACCACATATGCCGCGACCGCAACACAAATCACCCCCCTCGGTAACGTACGTCTGCGTCATCTCTCGCTCGCTCTCCAACGACCTCTTCCCTCTAGCAACAAGAATTTCAACTCGGCGAGCTCCTACGATCGATATACTTGAATGCCTCTTCACCCTCTTACATCCCCGGCATGGGCACCGGCCTCTTCAACCAGTCTCAAGTATACATCCGCGCCGATCTCGGCGGTGAAAGTGGCGTCGTGTACGATTCGTGTGTATCGCTCACGCAGGGACTCTGGCCCGTCACGACCGATAATAACATCACGCTCGCAAATGGCTCGACGATCGTCGCTCCGTTGGGGGGGTATCAGGTGCGCGCATTTGATTTCGCGATTGGTCCCGATGTTGACCCGCTCAAATCGCATATCAAATGCCGATCGTTAGTACGTCCCCAGTAAGTTACCGCCAGCACCGTATCCTGTGTTTGAAAGGGCTGACCAAAGAATTCAAGTCGATGCCGTGGACCCGAATCTGGATGTCTCGCTAGAAGGATTCTTGAAATGCAATGTGGGTAGACTGTAGCTTCCCTCTCATGGCATTATATTTCTGTTGGCTGTAGACTTTTGACACGCATACGACCAACTTTTATGACTCCGAGTTGTTTCAACAAATGGCCAATCAAAGTGCTATTTTCCTCGAGCTCCTTCCTCCCTTCCTGGATGGACGATCGGTCAGCCTGCAAAATGTGGTACGAATCATCCTCTCGAGAGCATGGCCTCTGCATCGAGTCTGACGTACTTACAGTGGAACGTACGTCGGAATTACATCGTCTGCGTCACATGCAACCCAAGCTTTTCATCAGATCTATGACTATATGAACGTCAACAGCATCCACAACGCCACGTTCGCCGAGGCACTTCCTCCTACGTTCCTCGCACAAGCAAGAGCCCTGGCAAACTGGCACGAATACAACGTTTTCACCGATCCAAGCGTCTCTGGCATCGGGAACAGTGAGTCATACCGCCGCACGTGTTCCTCCACCTGTTGACGCATCTGGTCCAGTCGCCGGCCAAGCGATCGTGCCTTCCATCCTCGACGCGTTCGACAACATCGTCAACACGACGAACCCCGTCAAGATGATGATCTCCGCCATCGCATACAAGCCTTTCCTCTCCCTATTCAACATGACGGGCGTGGCAGCTGCCAACCCCCAGCTCACCGGAATTGGTGAACGATATCCGCTCTCCTCTTGCCGTCTTGCGTCCCTGCTGAGTCCGTGTATTCACCAGTCGACTATGCCTCTGTCGTGGCGTTCGAGATTCGCCAGCCGAACGCCGGAGGCGAACCCGTGATTCGGTTCAATTTCAAGAACGGAACCCAAGACTTTGCGACATACGACTTTTTGAATCAAACGGGGGACGTGCCGCTCTCCGTGTTCATCGACGCCGTGGCCGTGAGCAATTCTTTCTTTCCTTCGTCGTCACCCGACGCGCTAACGGAGATAATCGATGATAGCCCCATGCTGTGAATACGACGGCAGCTTGGTGCAACGTTTGTCAGAATTCCCGAGATAGGGGATGCGATGTCCTTGCGCTTGCTGCACAACAAGCGCGTTCGGCAGTCTTGTCGCCTGTCAGTCCAATCGGCGCCGGTTTCCTGGGTGCTGGACTGGCGCTTGCAGTGGTCGTCGTGTCGTTTGCAACGTTGGCGTACCTTGGGTTACTGAGCTTTGGGAAGAAACCAAAGAGGGGACAAATGTCGGGGGACGACGACGAGGTACGTTCATGTTTTTGGAAGTTGCCTGGTTGGATGTTAAACTGTGTAGATCGAACTACGAAAAAGCCCGAGTAAGCAGAGTTCTCTGAGGACAGCCGACTCCGTCGGAAGACGACAACACGTTTCATGAATGCAAACCACAATGATTATTCGACGAAAACGGGTCAAGGATGTATGAAACGTGTATACTGACAACATATGATGGAATGAGCATGTCCGTGATGTTTTGATATCAACCCAGGTCTTGAGAGAAATGCGATGATGATATTGGTGGTAAATCATAACTTCGAGGTCGTATCATCTCCAGTCGCGGTCATTGTCGGCGGGATTGCTGACGAGATCCTCGTCTTCTGTGGCGTCATGAAAGAAGTCTGAAAAATCAGGTCAGATGAACAAATATTGGATCTAAGTGTTACAAACGACCATCATCACTATCTGAATCTTCTTCGTCGGGATAGTCGTTCTTGTAGTACTCTTCAGCTGTGAGGGTTCGTATAAAACGTAAGCACAACATCATTATTTACGTTTCGACACAAACCATTGGAATCCTCGTCGGCCTCGTCCTCTTCCTCGGGTTCAGAGTTGTCGGACAAGTCCTCGTCTTCCGTAGACGGTGGGAGGCCCGTCCTTTTGGATGTCAGTTTTGGTGCGGAAACTTTTGCAAGTCTACCTACACCGTCCCATAGTTGGCGGCGAATGAGTTCCATTCCGGTAATGAATAGGGCCTCCTGTAAAACACATCCCAAACGTAATCGTCGCTGACGGAAGCGTGTGAGTCGGTACTGGGAATGACACCTGAAGAAGTGGGTTCTTGTACTGCACAGCATGAGCTTGTCAATGAACGGGAACAAAGAGAGCTGCGTACGCGTCAGATAATCTTGAAGCATAGAAAAAAACTTTTCCATCTCGGGATCCATGGGTGACAGAGTGGGACCCCGGCCTTCGAGAACTGCATCGTACATTCTGAAGTCATTTCGTGGTATGTCTTTCGAGGAGATGACTTTTGGGCTGGAAGGGGATGCCACAGGTAAGATACGGTGACGGGCTTCATAGATTGTGAAGACGTACGGGCTAGTGGGACGTCGTTTCCTTCTTGAATATTCCCCATCGCCTGTTACCCTGACAGCATATCGTCGCGCTCCGTTATCCGTTCGGGGAGCAACTCTCGTCTCGCGACCAGGCTGTTGCGCTCTCGCATTCTCATTCGAATCCTGAGCCAACCTCGAAATCTGAGACTGAACCGAAGGAGGGAACCGACACGAGCCGAACATGAGCCGACGACCGACGAGACAAACCTTCTGAACCACTGACTCACTTGGAGATTCTGCCTCAGTGCGCCGTCTTCCCAGGCGTCGCGCTCGACTGTCTGGGCAAATTGAAACACGTCGATTCCACCGCGTGTTTTCTTCCTCCTGAATCGCGATTCGACGACTGGTTGCAGCGTGAGCGAGCCTGGTTGATAAAGGATGGCATAATGGCGTGTGTGGCCAAGTGCATACCGAGCGCGTCCAAGGGTTCCTCTGTGCGCTTACGTTTTATGCGCAAGATGGTGTAGGCATGATTTTGCGGCTGTATGTCCATCTTGTCGTCGGCGTGGTCGTCGTCGTGGCAGGAACGCAAGAGCAGGAGACAGATCGTCCACAAGGGGGGGTGGTGGTGGTGGGAACGAACTTCCAGAGCGGGTTGCACCCTATCCCGTCATTAGATCTCGTGTACTCTCCACTCTCCACATTCTCCTACTCAATCGTCACGGATCGCAAGGCTAACAGGATCCCCCAGTGCCAATATTGTTGTAACACAACTTGGTCACCGAACCCCCCAGAACGTAACGTCACTCCCCCCTGACGCTAGGATGAGACTCGACTTCGAATCATGATGCTCGCCACTTCATCTAGCTCATGGAAACACTTTCGAAAGGTCAAGGATTAGCTTGGGAACTTCCTCGACAGATGCATTTCAACCTTGTGGCATCCGGTACGTCGCATGCTTCAGATAGCTGAAGACATCAAACATCGATTGAACTAAGTGAGTCGGGGTATTCGCGACCATGGCGAGAAGTGTGTGCTACATCAGTTGTCCAGGACAGGTTCGATACGCCTGGTGCTATGTCAATGCAGGAGGTGACACCAGTGCCTGCTGCATCACCATCGGAAAATTCTGCATTCCGGAAATACCTCGCCTGTGAGTAGCATCATCGCGTCACAGTACCTCACCGCACGTTATATCGTATTGCGTGAGTGTTTTTATTGTTGTCCCGATTAGCACTATAACGCACTCCCGTCCTATGCTCAGTCGAGTTTCTTGGTACTACCCGTTGACCGATTACAAGATGTAGTTGCATGACGGTTCACTTCATCCGAACTGCCTCTCTGAGGCTATACCGTCACTCAATTCGAAGTTCACGCGCACACCGCAAACAACGAAGCTACAACATTATCGAGTATACCATCCAGTATATCTGCTAGTTTACCATGACCATTGAACTCGGCTGGTGTACTCGGCCGGCCGACCCTGTTCGGCCGATAGCACCACCCCCTAAACTCCCCTGTATTAGCCGACAAGGCTCTTGTTCAACGATTCGCACTATCACCATGACCAACAACTTCTCTGACCAACAGGTCCAAGACGACTACAACCCAGACGACTACGTTAAGACCGCCTCCTACGTCTATTCAGACGAGTACACTGGACCTATCCAATCTTGGCTTAACGCTCGTCCAGGGGACCGAATCATAGATCTCGGTTGCGGAAGCGGACAACTGACCCTCAAGATCCAGAATGCGGTGGGCACGGAGGGTTTCGTCCTCGGCGTAGACTACAATCGAGATATGGTACGTCGTTCCGTCGCATTGGGAAGTTGCAGAGACGGATACAGGATCTTTTTTTCCGCATAGGTGTCGAAAGCGAGGGAGAATGGTGTCAAGAGTACTCTTCTCTGCGATGTTCAGGAGCTCGAGTTATCACCCTTGTTTTTGTCGGAGAAGCCGTTCGATGCAGCGTTCAGCAACGCTGCGCTGCATTGGTGCAAACGCAATCCTGCAGGTGTTCTAGAGGGCCTTAAACGTGTTCTCAAGCCCGGAGGACGATTTATTTGCGAAATGGGAGGATTTATGAACTGCATTGGTGGGGAAAACTGCCTATCTTGTGTCGTGAAAAATATTCAGGATAAAACAGGTGTCAGGAGCGCGCTGCACCACGTCGCGAAAAAACGTGGGCTCAATTCAGAGGAGATGGACCCCTGGTATTTCCCTAGTTTCGAAGAATACCAGAAGGTGAGCGAGCAAAAACTTGTCAAATTGCAACATGATCAGACAGGTCACTCACAGCTGCTACGGAACGCCGGTTTCCGGGTTGACACAATGACCTTGGTGCCAAGGCTGACGCCGCTTGGGGATGGCGGTCTTCGCGCGTGGCTCCAGCTCTTTGTACGGGGGACATTTTTGAAAACGGTCAACGACATGGACGCAGAGGAAATCATGGACGAAGTCGAGGAGATGTGCAGGTTGGATTGTCAAGATCAAGCAGGTAATTGGTCGTTGATGTACGTCCGATTGCGGTTCGCGGCAACGTTTGTTGCTCGACAGTGACAGTCCGCTGACTAGAGGTTGGCGGGTCCGTACATGTATCGAGACGTCCGTGCCAATCTGTACTTGGGAGGGTGACGCGATACGATCAAGTCAAACGCTGTCTTGAATCTGTCTTGAGTCGAATTCGATCGGATCGGTCTGCATGATATGTGTATGCGTTAGAACGGAAGCAAATTGAAGGGTGACATTTTGCGCACTTCATCCAGTCTTTCTGGACTTGTCTTCTGTTGATTCGGAGGAGGTCGAGGAAACACCAAAAGTAGCAATAAAATCAGCATCCACACGAGCTCAAGTTCGTGGAACGTGAGACATATGGATCATTAATCCAAACGAGGGCATCCAAAGTGTCATCTTCATCGTGATGTGTCGAGAAGCCAAGAAGCAGCGCAAGTGAGAAGCATCGGTGAGCGGCATGGACGAAATTGGTGGTGGTTCTGCGATTGCGGCACCGCTCGGAGCCATAGCAAGTTTGATTCTTCTTTCGAGACATTCTGTGCACATCACTGGATCGATCAGAATAATTCAGCATGAGAGCGGTATCACAGGACTAACGGCGAGGCAGAGAGCAAGAGCGATGCGTGCCCATGTCACTCCGGTGATACTCTGGCGCGTGGCGCCGGTCGAGTGACAAGCGGTCCCCTGACACGCCAGCTTGATTCAACATTAATGCACCCCCCTTAAACC
Source organism: Boletus aff. separans (assembly GCA_038088755.1). Lineage (NCBI taxonomy): Eukaryota > Fungi > Basidiomycota > Agaricomycetes > Boletales > Boletaceae > Boletus > Boletus aff. separans. The sequence goes on from JBBPJN010000267.1 coordinate 16,625, forward strand.
TTACATGCAAGCGACACCATTTCCGATCGCTATCGTACTCGTACTTCCAAGGTCTCCGCGGGTGGCCAGTCTGGCAGGGGTGAAATGAAACGGTACCTAATCGACCGCATCATTCTGATCACATAGGCGGCTAACTGTGTATGGCAAGTATCAGCATGTTCGATCAGTCGCACGAAGTGCCCAAACCTTGAGACGATCGCCACAGGTGCGGTGAACCGAGGGTGACGGATATGATGTTACACCACATGAAATAACTCCATTTCATCCTTTTGCTCAATCAGCAGACCCATTAGTAAGTGGTCGTGCGGTGCTGTACAGCCATTGTGCACAGTCACGCACATAATGGATGTTTTGTAATTAGGGTCGACTGCACGGCTGGGAGATACCACATGCTATCATGCGCCAGCACGGCAAGCACAGCCAACGCATTTCTTTTGTCCTGCTATGCCTGTCGAGACCGCCCCCCACCCAGTACTGAGCTTGACTCAGCCGCCACAAATAGGAAGGATCGGCAATGCGCCAAACAGATGCAAATAGTGGACCATTATGGACCAACAATGTGGTCGATCACGTGACCTGCATGCTGACCGCGTTCGTGTTGAGTCGTTCTGCACTTGCTGAGACTGACCAGCAACACCGAACTGACAATGTCCGTCAACGACCGCCCGGCGTGGCAGACCGACGACCTCGACGAAGAATGGGTCGACGAGGACGACGTCTCGCTCGGAACCCAGTCCATCTCGCTCACCACACCACTCCCCGGTTTCTTACAGACTCCGTCTACGCGCAACGACCACGAGACGTGTCCAGACACTGCTGGTACGTTTCTCATCAGGGAGGACATTCCAGCTGCTGCTCTCCTTCAAAAGACGCCCGGAAAGCAGATCAAAAAGGGCGGCATAAAGGACTTTTTCAGCCCTTTGGCTCTAGAGAGGATGTTCGAGCCACCCTCTCCGCCTCCGTCGAAACCGCTCGCCTTGGCACTCACCGCTGCACCCGCTGTCCCTTCTCGCTTGTCCCAGGCGTTCACTCCGAATGATAGCCGGTCCGACTCGGATACGAGTGTGCGCGGGGATACGCCCGATCGTGGCGCATTCAAACCAACGTCCTCTACAGACCTCCCTGTTCCATCTCCACCCACGCACAAGACACGCAATCCCTTGGAGGGGCCGTTCACATTCACTGTTCCACGCCAGAGCTCCAGGCTTCCGCAAGCGGAAAGCACCCCAGGGAACACATACAGTGCAGCTCATCCACCTATAACAGATCCGAG
>JBBPJN010000268.1:0-17848 GCA_038088755.1 Boletus aff. separans
GAGCTCGAGGTCATGGAGGACCTTGACGAGGCCATTGCGCTTAATAGAGAAGCCCTTGAGCTTCGCTCGAAAGGACACCCTGACCGGTTGTCGTCATTGAACAACCTAGCGCGCTGTCTCTCCACCAGGTATGACCAGCTTGAGGTCATGGAGGACCTTGATGAGGCCATTGCCCTCAACAGAGAATCCCTTGATCTTCATCCAAAAGGACATCCAGGTCGGAAAACGTCATTGAACAACCTTGCAGTTGATCTCTCCACCCGATACAACCAGCTTGGGGTCATGGAGAACCTCGACGAGGCTATTGCCCTCAACAGAGAGGCCCTTACCCTTTGCCCCAGAGGCGACCCTGTTCGGTCATCGTCGTTGAGCAGCCTTGCGGGTGTTCTCTCCACCCGATACGACGAGCTCGAGGTTATGGAGGACCTTGACGAGGCCATTGCGCTCAATAGAGAAGCCCTTGAGCTTCGCACGAAAGGACACCCTGACCGGTCGTCGTCATTGAACAACCTAGCGCACTGTCTCTCCAACAGGTATGACCAGCTTGGGGTTATGGAGGACCTCAACGAGGCCATCGTCCTCAACAGAGAAGCCCTTGATCTTCATCCAAAAGGACATCCCAGTCGGAAAACGTCATTGAACAACCTTGCAGTTGATCTCTCCACCCGATACAAGCAGCTCGGCGTCATGGAGGACCTTGACAAGGCTATTATCCTCGACAGAGAAGCCCTTGACTTTTCCCCAAAAGGACACCCTTATCGGTCAATGGCGTTGAACAGCCTTGCAGATGAACTCTTCACCCGGTACAACAAGCTCGGGGTCATGGAGGACCTCAACGAGGCCATTGTCCTCGATAGGGAAGCCCTTGACCTTTTCCCGAAAGGACACCCTCATCGGTCGACATTCTTGAACAGCCTTGCAGGCCACCTCCATACCCGGTTCATGCAGTTGAATCAGCTAAAGGATAAGGAAGAATGCTTCAGTCTCTATGCTCAGCTCGCATGTGTCACCCAAATCGTATCTCCAAGTGCTCTTAGAGCTGCTAGGGCATGGGTCAATGTGGCAGAAGATTTCCAGCATCCAATGATCATTGTGGCGTATGAAACATCCCTCCGGTTACTAATGGAACATCTCGTCGCTCTGCCTTCACTGCCTCCACACCTTGACAGCCTCAAGGACCTGTCAACGTCACTTGCCGTAGACGCATTCTCCGCATGTCTCCGTAATGGTTCCCCTACCAGAGCGGTAGAGCTTCTAGAGCAGGGACAGGGTATCTTTTGGGGCCAAGTCACTCGCCTGCACTCTCCGCTGGATGATGTCATTGCATCCGGCATGAGAGGAAAGGAGCTGGCAGATGAGTTCACGCGTCTGGCCTTGTTCGTTCACAATGCCTTGGATTCATCCGGTGCAGATCAGCTTGAACAGCTATGCCATCTCAACCTCGACATGCAGAAAACTGTCACAAATATTCGCGCTCTTCCTGGTCTCTCCCGCTTCCTCCTTCCCTCGCTTTTCTCGGACCTCCGATGCGCCGCCAGTGGGGGACCTGTGATCATTGTGAATGCGAGCAAGTATAGCTGTGACGTGCTCGTCATATTGCTTGATCGCGACCCCTTCCATATTCCATTACAGATCACACAGGAGAGTGTTCAAGAGCTATCAACGGACCTTCATACCTTGATTTTGCGCGCCGCGGAGGTCGACACGACAAGAGAGCTCGGCGCCTTCCTACGCAAACTCTGGGACCAGATCGTTTCCCCCATCGCTGCTTTCCTTCAGACGACCCATCCTCTCGGATCACGCATCTGGTGGTACCCCACCGGCGAGTTCTCTGCACTGCCTTTGCACGCTGCTGGTCCATACAGTAGAGGTCAACAGGATCTTCCTGATCTTTACATCTCGTCCTACATACCAACCCTCACCGCCCTCATTCGTGCTAGACAGCCAAATCCATCGAGTTCCACAACTCAAGGGAGACGTTTTATTTCCATTATTGGTCAAGCCAAGGCCGTTCGCGAACATGAACTCCCCTCCATCGGGGTGGAGCTGGATGACATTGCTCAGCTCATCAGCGATCATGTCGCCACGTTCACGCGCATGGAGGGAGAGGAAACTTGCACGTCTAGGGTCGTAGAGGAGCTCGGGAAGAACGAATGGGTCCACCTCATTTGTCACGGTCCCGCAAATCGGACACAGCCGTTCGAGTTCGCTTTGCACGACGGACGCCTTACAATTGAACGGATCGTTGGATGCGATCTGAAGAATGCCGAGTTTGCGTACCTCTCGGAGTGTCATACGACTGTCGGAGACGAGGAGAGTTCGGACGAGGAGAACGATCTTGCGACGGCGATGCAGTTCATGGGGTTCCGGTCTGTGATCGGCACGATGTGGGCAGTGGATGGTGGTGAGACGAGCAAGATCGCGTCGACACTCTACAGGCATATGGTGGATGAGTCTGGTCGTCTTGATCATACCCGCGCAGCGTTTGCGCTCAACAAGACGTTGAAATCTGTGGATATACCACTTGGCCAGCGGATTCTATATATCCATCTCGGTGCTTAGTCAGTAAGTGCTTTGAGTAGTTGTTGTCAGATATGCTATTGACGTCCGCCAGGTGTGCACACTACTCAAGTCCTACTGCATGTACCGTGGCCCGGAATACGAATATCATGCGAGAGCATGGATAAGAACCCATAATCGAAGGGAAGCGATGTCCATGTCAAGGATCTTTCGCGGAACTCCTGCGCTCACACATGTTCAATCTTACCCTTCGATATCCCCCAGTTTGTAGTCAAAAGACGTTTTCGTGACTGAGAATGTATTTAGCAGTATGTAAAACGCGAGTTTCCTTGACAATCATTTGTGGTATGCCGCCATGGACGCATGCAGCTTGACTTCGGGGCCCCAGTGGATTTCTCCGAGTCCAACTTGAGTTCCTCAGGTCGAAGAAAAACTCTCCTGGGCCACTGAACAAAAGGTCATCCCTCCTGGCTTTAACTTCAGCGGTCACAATACTTGTGCTACGCCGGACAGCTTTAGTACGTAGCTAGCCCATACTACGAGTCGATTGGTGTTCTAATACACAAAGGATATTCGGAGGGCGTCATTCCACGACCAACAGGACACGAGGATCGCTTCAAAGCGTGACTAGCTGTCACCTAAAAGATGTCGAGATCACGTGTCGAGTTTCCAAACACTCTCCTGTTTGTGATCTGTAATTTTGGAAGGGGTCGCGATCAAGCAATATGACGAGCGCGTCACAGCTATACTTGCTCGCATTCACATTGATCACAGGTCCCCCCCACTGGCGGCGCATCGGAGATCCGAGAAGGGCGAGGGAAGAAGGAAGCGGGAGAGACCAGGAAGAGCGCGGCGAATATTTGTGACAACTTCCTGCATGTCAAGGTTGAGATGGCATAGCTGTTCATGCTAATCTGCACTGGATGAATCCAAGGCATTGTGAACGAACAAGGCCAGACGTGTGAACTCATCTGCCAGCTCCTTTCCCTCTCATGCCGGATGCACTGACATCATCCAGCGGAGAGCGTAGACGAGTGACTTGGCCCTAAAAGGTACCCTGTCAAAACGCGTCGACGGCAAGCGAACGGCAGAGCGACGAGATGTTCCATCAGTAACCGGAGGGATGTTTCGTACGCCAGAAGGATCGTCAGATGCTGGAAATCTTCTGCGACACTGAACCATGCCCTAGAGGTTGAAAGACCACATGGAGAGACGATTTTGGTGACATGTGCGAGCTGAGCATAGAGACTGAAGAACTCTTCCTTATCCTTTACCAGGTGAACAGGGTGTGGAGGTAGGCTGCAAGGTCGCCCTAGAATGCCAATCGACCAGGGTGTCCTTTCAGGCGAAGGTCAAGGCCATCTTGCCCAAAGATAATTGCCTTATCCAGGCCCTCGATGATCCAGAGCCGGGTGGACAGATAAAGTGCAAGATTGCAGAACGACATTGTCCGATTAGGGTGTCCTTTTGGGAAAAGGTCAAGGGTTTCTCTGTCAAGGACAATTGCCTTGTCGAGGACCTCCATGACCCAGAGCTGGTCATACCGTGCGAAGAGATGAGCTGCAAGGTTGTTCAACAACATCGACCGGTCACCGTGTCCTTTCGGACAAAGGTCAAGGGCTTCTTTGTCAAGGGCAATCTCGTCGAGGTCCACCATGACCCAGAGCTGGTCATACCGGGGGGAGAGATAAGATGCGAGGTTGTTCAATGATATCGACCGAACGACACAGAGGGTGTCCTTCTGGGCGGAGCTCAAGGACCTATCGGTTGAGAACAATCGAGGACAATGGCCTCTTCAACGTCCCTCATATTTCCGAGCTGCTTGTGGCGATGAGCGAGATGACTTGCAGGCCAAGCCAAAGAGACAGATCGATCGGGATGCTCGGATAGGCGAAGCTCCAGTGCTTCACGATCAAGGTCGACCGCCTCGACTATGCAACTATTGGCCCTCCTCGCTGAAACTCGTTGGCGACAGAATCCGCACGTAAATGCAACTGTTCAACTGCAAGAGACTCCATAGCTGCGCATTCCGACAAAAGGAGCCAAGTACCTTCTGAATCCATGCTGGCGCACCGAACGTGATACAGCAGTGGCTTGGCAAAAACGCTGGCACGCTGTGTGTCCACACACCGGGCCCCGAAAAGTTAACAATATCAGTCCCCATTCCCACCACTGGTCACATTGTTCGGTAAAGTCTGCTTTATTCGTCGTAAGGCTTCCCGCGTCCTCCGACGGGCTGCTCTTCCTCTTCATTTGGAATCGTCCTCTTTTCGACATTCATCACATTTGATTTCCCGCGCCTATCGTTAAACCATGTGGGAAAAAGCGAGATGGATTTATTCGTCAGGAGAGGCTCGCGCACGACTGGTAGACCATGATCGTCGTCTTCGGGACCACATGTCCCGATTTCCGTGTCACTATCCCGATCCCTGTCGCTTACCCTAGCATTCGGTGTCAGGACACCCTTCTGATCGCACCCTGATCGCACCCATACATTCGTCGAGGTCGCCTTGTACTCGTAAATCATCCTGGGTAGTGACACTCATTGAATGATTCGACCGGCTTAGCGGTAACATTGAACGACGCGAGCGCAATGAGAAGAGGCGTACTGATGCTCTCTTTCAAGGAGGGGACTTTCATAGTGGTCGCATCGCCGAAGATCACGGTGTGCAATGCATCCATTGATATTTCCTACTAACCAGGAGGCTCTTTGACCCACTCGTTCGATTGACAGCGTATGAAAAGGATGGGAACGATCGGGTCATGGCTAGGAAGACTTCAAACTCAGGGCGAGGTTGGAGGCATGTGTGGGGTCGGTGGACGGGATGCGAATGAACGATGGGAATAATGAAAGCTGCGAAAGAAAGCTAATGATCAGAGAAAAGGGACGATGTAGAGAAATTTTCATTGGTTGCGAGGGGTAGGCTCGTCCATTATTTTCGTCCGAATGAAGACGAACCTTGGAAGAAAGCAACCACTCGACGGATTGACGAGGATAACCAGGAGGCACCCAGTGGCTATTGCACTGAAACGGATGCTACAAGCACGCTTCTCGGGGGGCGTCGTGGTGGACTGTCTCGAGTCGTTTCAATCCGGACGTTCAAAGGACGTCAAAGGTCGCTGGTGCAATTTGTCGAGTTGGTCTCCATAATGGTTCGATCACTTGAAGCGCATACCCTCGCTAGGATGTTGTCGTCGTTACCCCCGCACCACCCCGGACGCGGTATATGGCAAAATCGAGATGCAGTAGACACCTACATAGATGCAGCCCGAGGATACGCCCACGTCTAGTTTGTTGTTGTGTGTGTAATGTCTTGCCAAATCGCAATGCCTGGCCAGTCGCGACTAGTTGCCACTCCACCTCACATGGCGAGCGACAACTCAGGTACTCTATTCACATCCCCCCCTCTCGATTGATGCCCACCCCATCGCAGAATACAAAGAAGCATTCGCGCTATTCGACAAGAGAGGCACCGGCGCCGTTCCAAGAGAGACCCTGGGCGATCTCCTCCGCGCGCTCGGTCAGAACCCAACGCAGGCCGAGGTCGCCGATATCGTCGCTGCCGCCCCGCGCGACGTGGACTACAAGACATTTTTGACGATCCTCAACCGACCGGACGGTTTCAAACCTGCAGGAACGCCAGGTGGGTTTTCGCAACGCGACGATGCATCGGAGCGAGGGTGGGTTTGGCTGACGGTCGGCGTAGAGGAGTTCATTCGGGGGTTCCAGGTGTTCGATAAAGAGGGAAACGGTTTCATTGGTGCTGGAGAGCTCAGATATGTACTAACACAGCTGGGGGAGAAGATGACGGACGAGGAGGTGGACGAATTGCTCAAGGGAGTGCAGATCGGAAGGTATACCTGGAGATTATCTCGTCCGACGGGTTTTCTCTGACGCTCTTTGCAGCGATGGCAATGTCAACTACGAATCTTTTGTCCGCACTATCCTAAGTCAATAGGTGGCATCTCGGAACCACGACATCTAACTCTGAATCCATCTCATCAAAACAGACTGACAAACATTGGTGTTGAATCGCGTCTATTTACAGTGCGCTTCTGTGCCCGTTGAAGGTGCAATGCTCCCGTCGAGACTAGATATATGACAATAACATGCGTATTTTTTTATGCAATGCATCCGAGTGTAATCGCACGCGAAGAAACGCAGAAGGATCTTCAGGCAGCCACCCTGAACTCGAGCACCGAAGTCTCGGCAAGGTCATACACCTTCTCCAGTCGCAGACCAGCCTTAGACCTGAAAAAGCGTGTCAACCATGCAGGATCAAGCAGGACCGGGACATGAACACGCGAGGCCAACAACGCACCCCAAAGCAATCGACTCCTCCAGCGTCCTCTCTTTTGCGTTATGTATAATCCACATGTTCACGTCTTGTTGATACATCCGGTTGCTCCCGTTCCCAAAGTTGGGTAACAACGGTTCGGGTGCAACATCTACGCCAAACGATTTCGCGTTGGGATCGTGGGTGGCAGGCCGCAACACATAGTCATCTATCGACAGCACAACAAATCAGGCATGTTGCGTCGAATAAACAATCGGTATAAGGGACGTACGGATCAGCAACCGACTATGGGGACCCATAGCACTCCTCACGTTCTTCATGATAATGGTAGCCTCGGCGTCAGGCCAGTCATGAATGATATTACGGAGCTATATGAACATTGAAACCGAAATTCATCAGAGCCCGAAGAAAAACCTGGGCAGAAAACCATACATAGTACACATCCTGACCCTTGACAGGACATTCTTCGAGGAAGTTGAGAGGAACGAATTCAACCTGGTTGTTTTGCAGTACTTCTGGCGCATTCTTGGCCCAGACCTACGTCGGGCAGCCAAGTTAGCTCCCCGTAGGCGTCATAAGAATGCATTCTCACATCCTTGGCCCGAACCAGAACATCGGGCAAGTCTTGATCAATTATTTTCAGATGCGGATACATTTTCGCGAGAGGCTGAGAAACTGTGCCGATACTGGCACCGACGTCACAGACAGTCTTGACTTCATTCCATGGATAGTCTTCCAAAAGATGATGTCGACGTTGGCGGCCAAGAGGAAAGCAAGTGAACTATCCACTTACGATGCAAAACGGAGAGAGAGCCCATAATATCGCTAATGCCGAGCATAGCGCGATGGTAGATCTACTCCAACATGTGAGACACCGATCCATAACATGACGCTCGAATTTGTTACTTGGTGTTTCTCAGGCTGAAGACACGACAAATGTCAGTAAACAGACTTTCCACTCAAAAAGACAGAAAAAAATGGGAGGGTAAACAAACTTACATCCTCCTGCATCCAATCAAAGAAGTTACCGTTGAAGCCCTTCTGTTTGAGTGCGTAGATCAGGGGTGCCTTGTCGGGATCATAGCTCGTTGCATACTCCGCTTCCGTCATCGATTCGTACAATACAACTGCACCCTGAGAGATATCCTCCACCTCCATACGCGAGAGAGTGCCTGGGTTTGAGCTCGAACGTGTAATAAGCGACATCCGGTTGTTGGCAAAGGTATTACGCGCGACTGAGATTGCAGATAAGATACGAAACACGAGCACAAAGAAGATCCTTACCTTCAGTGAAGCACCCCTTGGACGCCAGCAGACGAAGCACGCGAGTAAGCTTTCCCTTGTCCAGATTGACCAACCTGGCAAGCTCATCGACATGAAGACCATCGGGATACTTTTCCAATGCATCCGCCACATTTGCACGAATTACGACGGCCAAACATGCCCAGTCAAAAGCCATTGCATACTTTGGTGGTGCAAGGGTTGTCATCACCTCCGTCGGAGCTACCCTGTTTGATAACTCACATTATGGACAGTGTGTTGCGGAGGCGCCAATGATGCACATAGCTGTTGGCAGGCACCCTCGAGTAGTCTCACGGCTTTCTTGAGCGCCACGGTATCGATTTCGAAATCGATGGGGTGGTATGTCTTGGAGTGGATCGAGGGTACTTCGTTACCACCCTTCTTGTACTCAGAAATGGCTTGGCGGGCCGACGTGTTGATTATCTCGAGGAGAGCTTCGATCTGGGCCTCGCCTGACATTGTTGGAACTGATCGAGGGAAACAGGGGGAAGGGAAGATGGAATTCGGTAAGCACAGCGTTCTCAGCTTTTAAATCTCAGTCAAATAAGCTTCCGAAGATGCCAGATAAACCCGCTGTTTCGGGGTATGTTCACGGCCACATGGGGAAATTCAAAAATGAGATGAGAGATAAGCCAAGCAGTCGAGTCTAGATGAATATCCTGGGCTCCCAGGGATGTGAAATACAACTTATGGACAAAGGAAGGGAACGAGATAGTACTTGTCCTGATTCGCTGGTTTCGTCTCACGAAGTAGGTCTGTGGAGGTATGCATTTGCCTTCCAGGTGAATTGACACTGCGGAAACGTACCTGACGTGTGGGAACCAGGATTTCTGGATCTTGCTGGCTGTTCGTCGGGTCGCCTTGCCAGTAAGGAGCTGTTGTCTGAAATCTCAACGTGGCGCTTATCTTGTACGCGCAAGTGTCTGAGGTGCAACTGGCGAACGCCACCTGATCATGATTCATGGCAATAATCCAGTAACTTCGGCAGTCGGCAGTCACACGAAGGTCACAAAAGGTCACGAATGGTCACATAGCTCAAAATCAGCTTGGCACTAGAAGTCTATTATTGTAAGTATGACTAACAAGCAAGTGTAGCATTAGGCGATGTAACATACAGCACAGCTCAGTGTACACCGAGAACGACCTTGAGGTTAACAACAATTTTGAGGAGGAACACCACATTAGTGATCACAGGATGAAGGACGCCAGAGGAAGAAGCAGCAACGAGGACATCGAGGCATCTCACGAACTTGATGACGACATTCCTTCATGGATGTCAGTCCAAATCGTTGTCGAAGTAAAGGAAACGACATACAACAAGCTGCGGACCACAACATCGATCGTACCAACAGTCTTTGCGCCCAGAACGATAAAGACCCCGACCAACGTGTTCAACATCGTGAGGATCGACTGAAATTAGCAACAAATTAGCATCCAGAATAAAACTCGGATGCGAATTACTTACACTCAATTGGGCATAGATAGTCGGCCAAGGTCAAGACCGATCATATCAACGTTGGCAGCTACTGGGATCTGTAGAGTGACACGACGGCAGTGATCTGGACCACAATGCCAGAGATGGCATTGGGGGTGCAAAAGTCGCCTTTCAGGGCGGCTATGCATTGAATGAGCAATGTTGAACGGAAGCAAGAGCAAGCGAAAACATACTCGGTTGGTCACTCAGAAGCTGCATGTGCGTGGTCGCATTGTTGATAGTAGTGATCACAGGCTGCAGGGCAGCATCACTGCCATTGCCGCTCCCAGGCGCCAGGAGGTGTCAATGGGGCTGGCGGGTATAGCAGCAACAAAGCCACCGGCAACTAAGAGGAAAGCAGGGGTAAAAGAGAGGACGTGCATTGTAAATAAGTTGCAAACAGCGATGGGTGTCGAAAAGACTGGAGTGAACAGACGAAGGTGGGAAGAAAATCTTGGGGGAGAAATGCAGCTTAGTGTAGCTCTTATACCCCTCGGAGAGTAGAGAGAGTGCGATTCCCAATTTCACCCTAGAAGATCACCACGATGGTAATTAACGAAACCTATACGAGCTTGACGTAGAGGCACAACAATGACTCATAACATTTGAATGGACTGATCTTACTGGGCTCCGTGCAGTGCTTCTTGGTTATTTCATCGGGAACGGATGAAAACACGACAATCAGTTTGATCAAGAAAGGCCAGCAGGCAAGTCGGAAGACGTCAGCTCCACAACTCCTGGTGAGAAGAGATGGCGCGCATCGAACACGACGTAGTAATAGTCCCTTGTGGGTACTATAATAACATACTCGCTGTCAGTCTCAAATCTCAGAGTCGAATGCCTTAACTTGAAGCCTTAGGGTGCAGAGTCTCCATGTTGTTCAGGATGCAACTTGTAGCGTTGTAAATTCTACTACCGAGAATGTTCCTTCAAAAGATTGAATACTGTCAGTTGGAACAGATGCGCGCAAGCAAATGTTGGTGCAGCATTGTTTACAGTTGTTGTTTTCTAAAGCTTTTGCCCCTGAGCCACGGCGTTGTCACTTCGCAGGACAGGTGCTAAGTTAAAGGATCAAGTTCAACGGCAGTTCGAGATTTCTTCCGCGCTACTTAGGTGTGCCAAAGACACTCCAAAAGTAACTTTGTGTATCTGAAAGTTCCAGACTTGAAATTCAAACCGATATATATTTAGCTACCACAGTCCCTACGGACGAGCGCGTTTCGTAAGGTCAAGAGCTTTGTTCCTATCCTTGATTTCTTGCTTGTGTACTCGAATCCACCTTCACCGTATCGCCTGACTTTCGACTCGGATGGCAGCCACTTATTTATCGGTAAGTGTTGTAAGGTGGGCTTCTCTTCCCACAAAACATTTCCCCGCCCACTGAAATTTGTAAGCCAACTAGTTACTTATTCCCATTGATGACTGATCATGACATGTCCCATGACCCCATGCAATATAGATATATATACCTGAGAGCGCGTACTCGGACTAGGCGGAACATCTCCATCTTCACAACGAGTCTGCCAATCATGTCCGCGAACAACTACGCGACGACTGGTTCCCTCAATTACTTCGTTCCCCCCATCGATGGCGCTCGGCCCTACTGGTACATCAATGCCGACAGTGTCACAGGCAAACACAATCGCAACTACGAGGAAGATCCCCACGTTGTCGACGTCGAAAACGTCCGCGGGTCGGAAGACCAATACAAACTGGACAATGCTGGATTTCAGTTTGGAAGGCAGGCTTCGAAGCACACTCGCTTTCTGGACGACAAGGAGATTGAAGCAGACTACTACCCTGAGTGTATCGAGCTTATCAAGAAGCTTACAGGGGCTAGCAGCGCCGTTATCTTTGACCACAGTGCGTTTACCATCGTCCTTTCATGTAGATGGAATTTTGAACTACGTTGATGTTAGCGATCCGTCGTCGTCGGCCTGAGCGAGCAGATGATGGTCCCCAGATGCGACAGCCCGTCACTTTTGTGCACGTAGACCAGACAACAGCCTCGTCTATTACCCGCGTTCACCGCCACCTTCCTGCTTCCGAGGCACCAGCATTACTTAAACGGCGTTTCCAGATTATCAACCTGTGGCGCCCTATCTCGCACGCTGCGCTCGAGTGGCCCCTCGCACTTTGCGACTTTCGAAGCGTTGACGTAAAGAGGGACCTCGCAGCTGTCGCGCTCGTATACCCAGACAGGGAGGGAGAGACGTATAGCGTCAAATTTAACGAGGCTCACAAGTGGAAGTACATGAGGGGAATGGAGCCGGATGAATTCGTTTTGATCAAATGGTATGTCGCTTACTCGCATTTTGGTGGGTACCTCTGACAGAAACGTCTAGTTTCGATTCCGTGCAAGATGGAAGTGTGGCTATTCTTGCTCCACACACGGCGTTCAAGGACCCGAATACACCCGAGGGGGCACCACTCAGAGAGTCCATCGAGATCAGAGCGTTGGTTTTCTATGACTATTAGTGTTATATGACGGAATTAGACAAGGTGATGTTCCTGGACCTTTCGGGCTCAGGTCTGTCGAAAAAAAAATGCGTCTGTCTGGTCGTGGCTTCATTGTCCACTGAGCTCTGCGTTCACATGAAAGGGCTTAATCATCGCGTACTTGGTTTGGAAACCAGCCACAGACACTTGGACGCTGTTAAGCTGAGGTGACTGCTACCATTAGATTCAACTAACGAGTTTCTGTTAAGGATTGGAGTGCCTAGTGATGCAGCGGTGCCAGGCTGCGTTGTTCCAACCTTTACTTGGATTGGCACGGAAGCGTCATATCGCACCATTCAAGTTTGATTTATGTGTTTACAGGGCTTCAGACCACAGTTAAAATGGAAAAAAATGACAAAGGGTAGGTCCCTATTGATATATTTATGATTGGCACCCCGAAATGAATTGTGTTTATTAGGGAGTCACGGCAAAGAACAGCCCCGGCGACCGGCACCTGGAGCATGTGCACGTGGCATTGTAGCCTTTGCGAGCCTACATGAGGCTCGATGAGGGCTTTAGACCGCAACACCTTCTCACAGCAATTTTCGTAACCATACTGAGCGAGCTGAGTGTCTCAGGCCAGCTTTTTGGCTCGAGTGGGTGTCATTTTAGGTCATTTTAGCTGTGCTTCGCGGATGGCCATTGCCAGCGGCAGCCGGGATGTGTTTGTATGCAAACCTTGTTCTTTTTCTCAATTTCGTGCTTGTGTGCTCGAATTCATTTTCACCGTACGGACTGGCTTTCGATCAGATGGTAGCTGCTGATTTACATATCGGTAAGTGTTGACACTTCTCTTCCCACAAGATATTCCTCCGTCCGCTGAAATTTGTAAGCCAACTAGTTATTCCCATCGGTGACTGATCATGACATGTCCCATGACCCCATGCAATATACATATATATACACCTGAGGGCGCATATTCGGGCCAGGCAGATTCACAACGAGCCTGCCAATCATGTCTGCGAACAACTACGCGACAACCGGTTCCCTCAATTACTTCGTTCCCCCCACCGATGGCTCTCGGCCTTATTCCAATATCAATGCCGATAGCGTCACAGGCATACATGATCGCAACTGGGTGGAAGATCGCCACGTTGTCGATATCGAGAACGTTCGCGGGTCGGAAGACCAATACAAACTAGAAAATGCTGGATTTCAGTTTGGAAGGCAGGCTTCGAAGCACACTCGCTTTCTGGACGATAAAGAGATCAAAGCAGACTACTACCCTGAGTGTATCGAGCTTATCAAGAAGCTTACAGGGGCTAGTAGTGCCGTTGTATTTGACCACAGTATGTTTACCATCCGAGCCGTCCTTCTGTGTTGTTAACTACATCGACGTTAGCGATCCGCCGCCGCCGACCTGGACTAGCAGACGACAATCCGCAGACGCGCCAGCCTGTCACTCTTGTGCATGTAGACCAGACAACAGCTTCATCTATTGCCCGCGTTCACCGCCACCTTCCCGCTTCTGAGGCGCCAGCATTACTCAAACGACGTTTTCAGATTATCAACTTGTGGCGCCCTATCTCGCACGCTGCGCTCGAGTGGCCCCTCGCACTTTGCGACTTCCGAAGCGTTGACGTAAAGAGGGACCTTGCAGCCGTTGCGCTTGTATACCCAGACAGGGAGGGAGAGACGTATTGCGTCAAATTAAACGAGGCTCACAAGTGGAAGTACATGAGGGGAATGGAGCCGGATGAATTCGTATTGATCAAATGGCATGTTGCTTACCCGCGTCTTGGTGGGATGTACCTCTGACGGACACACGTCTAGTTTCGACTCCGTGCAAGATGGAAGTGTGGCTATTCTTGCTCCACACACTGCGTTCGAGGATCCCAATACACCCGGGGGGGCACCACTCAGAGAGTCCATCGAGATCAGAGCGTTGGTCTTTTATGACTATTAGTATCATATAAGGTTTTGGACCCAGAAAGATCTAGGTCTCTCGAAAGAAACTCGTCTTTCCACTCACGACTCCACTGTCGGCTGAGCTCCGCATTCATGTGAAAGCGCTCGACCCATCGCATACTTGGTTTGAAACCGACAGCAAACACTCAGACACTGCTAAGCTGAGGTAACTGCTACCGTTCTGAGTCAACTAATGAGTTTCTGTTTAGTACTTGGTAATGCAACGGTGTCTGGCCGCATTGGCTATGTACTAAGGCTCTAACTTGGTCTCACCTTTGCTTGGATTAGCACGGAGTATCTTATCACACCATTCAAGTTCAATTCGCGTGTTTGCAGGGCTTCATATCGCAGTTGAAAAGGAAATGACAAAGAGTAGGCCTCTATTGGTATGTTTATGACTAGTGCCCTGAAATGAATTGTGTTTCTTAGGGAATCGCGGCTAAACAAGAGCACGAAACACTCCTCCGCGGCCGCATGGCCATGACGTTGTAGTCTTTATGAGCCTATCCGAGGCTCGATGAGCGCTCCGATCAGATTCAGATGGCAACACCCTCGTACGGCATTTTTCCTAACCATTCTGAACGAGCTAAGTGCCTCTGGCCAGTTCGTGGCTCGCATCGTCAATGCAGGTGCGCAGCCATTGCCATTTCCAGTTGAAATGCAAGATATGCTGTATGTACACCGGCAGGATCTCGTCTTTTCCAGTTCTGGGGATAGATATAGAAATCCCCACCCCCCCCACTCCCCAACGGGCATCTGGGCACACCTTTCCGTGCTCACGACAACTGCTCCAACCACTGCTCCTTAAGAACACCGTTTGCGGACACGAACACGAGCGTAAGGTCATCTTGGAGATGACATCTGGACACGCCCCGATCCAGTATCGTTTCGTGGTGGCCATTTCAAAAACGGAAAACGTTGATGAGGATCAAACACATAGCTCTTTGAGAGCACAAGGGGAGCCGATCACCCAACGGACTTTTGAGCATCCGAAAGCAGCTGCATGTTGATGAACCGTTCGGTTCTATGGCATGTAGCCGCCCAACTTGTCGAATCAAGGGGATTCCGCCCTACTCAACGAGGAGATCCTTCGGTGGGGAGATATGATATACGTAACGTAAGTTGCATCTTGCTGAGATGACTGCCAATTTAGTATGATAATCTTTTTCGGCTGTACATGTAGTTTCAGGGGAAACTTGTCCGTGCATTATTAACGGGGCTAGGTGTCGGGGCTAGGTGTCGGTGTGGACATCGACTTCTCGAGGCGTAAATTGACCTTTGTAGGTCACTCTTTGGGCGGTGTGGCAGTGTGAGTCGAGTGGTTTACCTTACCAATTTCTTGTGTTGGCGTTGTCACCTCAGAATGGGGCTGGGGACGTGGGTCCATGAGGGCTTTCTGAGCCAACTTGGCAGTCTAAGGAGCCCGCGTGCGTGCTATCCACCACTGATATGGGTTTGGGCACCCTGGCAGTGGACAGGGTGGTCAGTATTACAGACAGCTCCAACATCTCTCGCGCTTTCATTCAGTGACTTGGAGTATTTATGTGAAACCCATGTACAATTACTACGAGTTACAGCTATCCTACATCAATATGTATCAGAGCAGACTGGCACCATCGGATTCCCTGCGGTTACAATTACAACATCACGAACCAAAAGTACTGGTGCTTCAACAACTCATCTAAGGGCCTTCTCTCTGTCTTGAATAGCCGGCTGACTTTGCTTGCGCCGCAACATAGGAATACTGAGACGACGAGGTAACTTGGGCACGCTCGGAATACGCTTCGCTTCAGGGCCCGCAAGGCCGGGCGGAACGCTCACACCACCAAGACCATGTGCGTAGGTTCTCGACGACCCGCCAGGCGAGTTGGACAGCGTCACTCTGCGCTGACGTCGAGGGATCGACGTCGACTCCACTTGGCATACTAGGTCAGGAGGACCGTGTTTGCTCGTGTGGGGACTTGTACGAGACTTGAGGATGCTCGATTTGGGTGGTTCCGCAATGTCGGAATGACGCGGGAGGGCGGACTTGAGGGCAGTTTGCGGAGGTGGTGTTTGACCCACGATACTGAAACTTGGGGGTCGAGGGATGGGCGGTCGCTCCACTGCCGCGGTAGTAATGACCTCGCTGCGTCCAAGCGTCGGCAAACTTGGCAAGTGCTTGAGGCTCCGCCCGGTATCACCACGCAATTTCGGTGGTGGAGCGAGTTCCATCAGTGTCGTCGCACTTTGTGGCGGCGTCGGTAGAGGTTCAGTAATGTCGGCGAAACTTGGTCTGCGTCCAAACGTAGCAAACGATAGTTTGCGGGTGATACTTGCGACACTCGGACGGCGAATGCGGGGTACAGGTGGACTGGTTTCCGTCGTCAGTAAGGCAGCAGACTCTGTACTGGGCCATTTTTTATGAACTGGTGATACGCGAGGACTTGGCGTGGAAGGACTGTCGCTCGATTTGAGGGTCCCTCGCCGGCCACGACTGGTGGCAAGATGTTCTGATACCTCGCCACTCGACTCATGGACCGAAATGCTATTATTGGCAGAGGTCGGAGGCGATTTCTTCCACCATACACGCATGTGAGACGGTGAACCACGGACCCCATCCTGCATATCGTTGTTGTCTCGCGCCGAGGTGCTGTTTGCTGGGTTCTGTTCTTCTCTATGTTTCTCGGCTTTCTGTATCATGACGCCACGCACGCCTAAACCTTTCGACTTTAGCCACTTCCTAGCTGCACCAGTCCCTTTAGTCCTCGGATTTTGAAGGTCTTCATCTTTTGGCAGCAACATGCGAGATCCGAAAGTTGGTGTGCCACACCGTGAAGACGAACGCTCGAGGATGGGGGTAGGTAATAGTGATGCTGGCCGTGCCAGTAGCTGCTTATGACGTGATGGTCCCAGACAAGAGTATTGCACGGGATCATCTGAGGGGACAGCGACAACCGTGGAAAGCTCTGAAGATAAGACAACTGCATTGTGGATTGCCTGAGCATCGTCCGGTAGTGAGATCGGTTCGCAGACGAGATATGCGAATAATGTGCCCTCGGGTCTGGTCATGCGCAAAACACGCCAGCCTGCGGAAAGCGCCAAAGCACAGAACTCGCGAAGGGTGCGCTCTTTGGCATTAAACGTGATATGCATCTAGAATAAATGAGAAGGGCCGAACGACAACAGGAAAAGTGTCACTTACGATAAGATCCATCCAATAAGCATTCGCGCTCGCTTTCCCTAAGTTGGATAGCAGGGGAGGGGGTACAAGAGTGCGCTCGGCACCTTCAACATTCGCGAGTACTGATTTGAGGGTCCATTCTTCAGTGCTGCTTCTCTCGCACGACTCGATGTTCACATGGTCAAGGATGTCTCCATCGACACACGCCAGGGGAAGTACATGTTCGGCAATGACTAACCGTGTCTCTGGATTTGATGCAACTCGGAGGTTGATCAAGATGCGTCGTGCACACTCGTCCGGCCAATCATGGAGGATGACACGCAAAATGTAGACCGCAGGGTGTCTGGTTATATGAGGAGGCTTGAAGGGCAACTGTGGCTCAAAGAAGTCATGGTCTGTATCGAATGCCAGAGGCGCATCAATACGACAACTCCGCGATTAGAACACGAATTACACACCTTGGAATACGACCTGTCCACTATCAAGCATCTCTGGGAACTTGGAACGCCATGCCTCAATGCCGAGGGCAGTGACTACAGGCCTGTCCTGCACAACGAAGCGAAAGCTTACGTCGTTCCCAGATGCAGTATTATTTCGTGATTCGTCGCTGGTCATGGGCAGAGGATCGATTAAGACTTTGGACTGGTACTGGGGAACCGTGACCGAAGTGAGCTGCACTCCCTC
>JBBPJN010000269.1:0-17731 GCA_038088755.1 Boletus aff. separans
CGAGGGCTGCTCTGCAGATACTGGACTCAAGGTGCGTTGCATGGGCGACAGTTGTTGCTTCTTCTTCCTCACAGTATCTCGTACGTCTTGTCGTAGACTTTTCAAGGATGTGCGGCGTCCACGGTCTAGATGCTGCTCGTCTGTGTCCTCGCCAGCTGTGTCTGAGTCCGAATCGTCACTATTTTGTCGTGTTAGTTTGACAAACTACAGAGAAGGTGATCATACCTCGACGACCCGGCATGGTACGTGGAGCTCAAATCGACATTGCTCCCATCTGGGGGTACTGCATCTGCGCTCAGTGAGCTCAAACGCCGTTTAGACGACCGGACATTAAGGAACGGCCTCCTGGCTGAATCTGCGCGCCCAGAAGCATTCTTGGCGCATGGCGGTGACGGGGAGGAGGCTGAGCGAGGCAGTTTGGCTGATTTCGTCGGCGTGTAGCTAGCCTGGTCTCGCTAGCTCGGTTCGAAGGTCGGGCCAGGTTTCAAATTCAAAAGCGATGCCACCCTGCAAGGCTCGGCAGTGTCCGGCACCGGATCCATAATAAGGCAAAATCACACCGGACCGTCGGGAGCGCTGGAACGCGTAAATTTAATGGCAACGCGTCCAGCGGTTTCGCGTCTTGTTCTCGTTCGCCCATCAAATGGCAGAGGACGCACGCGTCGTTTACCTTGCGGACGTGGAAAATGGCGCGTCTTCGTCATGCGACGCGTCCACGACGCCCAGCGCTTCCCAGGACAAGTCCAATGCGCGCGGGTCAGCTTCGAACCCGTTGAAGCGACAGCGTACACTCATGGACATGTTTACTGTTCCAAAGAACATCCAGTCGGAAAAGACTGGGCAGCCGGAAGCAAAGAAAGCAAAGTTAGATGCCTTGAGCTTGCCAAGTGCTACCAACACAAAACTAGCAGGCTCTTCTGGCCTCCTCCGCCTGAACTTCATCCCATTCTCCTTAAAAGAATTTATAGAGTCAATTCCAGAAGATCAAAGGCGCTTGCTCAAGCTCGAATGCGAATGCATGGGTAAGAGCTGGTGAGTAGAATAACATTGGCTATCCTCGAGCCCAAAATTCACGCTACAATTCTAGGCTCAAGGTTCTCAAGGACGAGATCAAGAAGCCATACTTCATATCTTTGAAAAAATTCCTTTGGGAGGAAGGTGTGAAAGGTCCGGACGACGACGTAAGGGGCCTCAAGGTTTACCCGTCCCGTAAGCTCGTCGCGATGGTCTTCTATGACTCCAGACAATTCATGTTCGATGCGGCGGTAAAGCTCGAAATATCTATTCCTGGTCAAGTACGCCGTTGGGCAAGGTTAAAGTTGTTATCATTGGTCAAGATCCCTATCACGGTCCCAATCAAGCGCATGGTAAACCACAATTGTATCTTAGTCTGAATTGCTCAGCTGAAGTCGAGACACATTAAACGTTGCTTCGTAGGGCTCTGCTTCTCAGTTCCTAAGGGCGTCGCTGTTCCGCCGTCTTTACGAAACGTAAGCCGCAGTTGACACGTAAATTACAACGCAACTCACGGGGAATCGTAGATATATGCAGAAATCAAGGCAGAATATCCTGGATTCAAACCTCCTCAGCATGGGTAAGCCGCATCTGATAAGATGATGCCATCTGTGACGGTCACAACGGTATTGGTGTATCCAGAAACCTGTCCGCCTGGGCTGAAAATGGTGTCCTCATGCTTAACACGTGTCTGACGGTCAAAGCAAACCAAGCTGGTTCGCATGCCGGAAGGGGTTGGGAGGAGTTCACGGAAAAGGTTGTCGACGTGGTCGACAAGTACGGCGGCGCAAATTTGGGTGACCGCAGCGATGCCGACGTTCACGGAGTCGGACGCGGTGTCGTATTCCTGGCGTGGGGGGGGTGGGCTGGAAAAAGGGTTACCAAATTGAGCAAAGTGAGCTTTTTTTTTCCTCCTCTCGGCGTCTCTAGACCTGATGGTGATGATCAGACCAAGCACCTGATCCTGAGCAGCGCGGTACGTACTTGGAGTCAGGTTACTCCTTCATTCTTCATTTACCTAATTCGGACCAGCATCCATCCCCGTTTAGCGCCCACAAGGGGTTCCTGGGCAACGGGCATTTCAAGGCTGCCAACGATTGGCTAGAGAAAAAATACGGCGCAGAGGGTAAAGTCAACTGGTGTCAACTGGAGACTGCGGCGTAACGGCTACCCCACGATACCCCCATTTGTTGTTGATACCTACGCAATCCTACGTGTACATGAATTCATGTGACTGTCCACGCGTCCGCCCCATGTAGGGCCGTGGGCACCAGTCACAATCGTCATTGTCGACAGTTGTGTGCTTGAGATGCGGATCGGAGATCTCATCGTGGATAAACGATATCGAAATGCGCAAACCAACGAGCAGGTGAATAAAAATATGAGGGGTCTTGATTCGAGCTGTACAGCCGGTCTAGCATGTGGCCACTGCCTGGCACGTCACTTGAGGGTGCAAGTGACAGGCTGACCTCGGAGCCTTTACAGGCACACAAGATATCGCCACCGACAGTGGCTGTGATGGCCAGCACACCTTAAAAACTTTTTGTCTATTTTAGACTGGAAATTACCGACGGTAGCGTAAAGCCTGCCGTCGTCAACACCCAACAGTGACGTCGAACAAGCCCAATCATTAATGGAAGACGTACGAGTAAATAGTGCTGAGAGTACACCTACTATAAAACGGGACCATACAACCTTAGGGACACATTCACAAACGATAGTGATACAAAAAGTCTTGATCACGCGGGGTCGACGTGATTTGAAAATACGGGAATGTCCGGACAAGGAAGGATGAGGATCAATCATAGCAAGGGGAAAGGAAACACACAGGGGATAGGAACAGGGAGGCCGATGATCAAGGTAATGGATTGACGTGTTTCCCATGTGGGGTATAATGCGATCGCACGTCATGGATCGCTGGAGGCGGAGAAGACGCCAAGCGAGAGACCTGGTGAGGTGGCGGACTAGGGAGGTGAAGATCGCTGCCGAGAGAACGGAAAGTCTGGGGCTCTGTGTGCGAACGACGCTGTTGGAATGCCATCGTCTGCATATTTGGGCGCTGTGCGCTGTGCGGGGGTTGTGAATGGACTGGAAGCTGAGGAGAATGTGAAGAGATGGGACTCTCCCCTGAAAAGGGAGCCTGTTGATAATGATACGAATAATGACCAGTCTCCCGCACGTCGCAAAGCAGGTAATTCATGTCGTTGTAACCGCTCGTTATAGGCCGATCTGCTGTATGCGCATAGCTCGACTGTAACGGATGGCTAGGGACGTTGTTCGAAACGAGGCTACGAGGAGGCATGGGGGTGGAGAAGGTGAACTGCTGAGGACTCTTTTGAGCGACGGATGAAGGCGCAACTGGACGCATGCTGTATGTGACAGGAGGATTGCAAGGGATATGGGAGCTGGCCGGCTGCTGGTCATTCATCATGAATCCCTCATCCCAGTTGCTTCCATCGATAATAGGAGGTGTTCGCAGGCTCGTTCCACCGATGACCGACGGTGAAGTAGACTCTGATCTCCTTGGAGACGGTGACTCGCCAATCGGCGAAGAATCACGGCTTTTTGTTGTGGGCTGCGATGCCACGGGGTTATCGAGGATTTTTGGTTTATCTTTTCCTGTCGGACCTTTGCCGAGGGCTGGGCGGTTAGCGGGTGGCAGATTCAAAGCTGCTCGTAGGTGATTGTTCTCCTCCTCCAGCTCGGATACACGCATCTCCAGAGCCTGAAATTGGCAGACGAAAGGTCGCATAATTGCAAATAGAAATGATAAAAACCCCGCACCTGCAAGTGTGCAGCTCTTCGTGCACGAAACGCTCGCTGCACATCTCTGGCTCTGTTAGGAGGGAGATTGTCGTTTCGCTTGCGACCACGTTTGGAAGACATTTTTCAGAGAGCGCAGGGGTGCAGGGAAACTGGTATGGAGTGACTGCGAGGAAGAAGGAGGCCAAGGAAAGAGGATTCAAGAGAACATATAAAAGGGACCTTCCGAATGTTCATCGGACATGAATCTTTGTTTGTCAAGGATCACATCCGCATAAATGCGGGTTCGATCGGGGTCGGCTGCGGCCCAGACCGTTTTTGGATCTCCGCATGAAGTCGCCATGCCGCCGTTTCCCAGCTACGGTCGGCGCGACTCCTGGAATCTCGATCCATAAAAAATATAATAAATAAAAATGGAGAGACGTGGAGGTACAGAGGAGATTTATGCCTCGGGGCGCTGATTCAGCCTAAATATTTCTCGTCGTTGCTGGACGCTGCGGCGGTGCGGCCGCTATCTCTAGTTCCCTCTTCTTGGAAGGAGTCAGGTTTGTTGCAACACCCTCTTGGAACCCCCCCTCGTGTTCATAGCACCTAGCACCCTTTTGATTTCGGGGGATTGATTGGTTTTCACGTGCCTGCACATGCTCCTCGCATCTGGACCTAGTGGTAGGCACGCATGCAGTGCAACCTGGTACACAAGCTGACATGACCTGGCATCGCTCTCAGATCAGAGATCTGTGGACCACGGTCGCGTTATCACGATAACTACCGTACCATCTACGGGATTGTCTATGCCCGACCCGACGCCCGTGCTTCTTTTCTCGCCGCTGCCTTGTCCCTATCGCGCTTAGAAAATAGTTTGTGACGCGGCGCTGCGTCTCGTGCGAGTTTCTTGTTGGCCGATTTGTTCTGCTCTACATACGACATATGGTGGGCGCCGCTCAGTGCAGTAAGTGAACCTGTCGTCCGCTGAGCGCTTGGGAACTTTGCAACACCGAAATCCTTGGAAGTGATTGTCCCGGCGAGGTCACCTTCCGACCCATGTATGTCCGTTCCAAGTTCGGCTTCACTCTCATTGGCCAAGAGTACTGAAGAGATGAGCTCGATTTGCTCATCCTTGGTCTTGTAAACCAAATCCTCCAAGTCCTCGAGTCCGTCAAGATGCGTGATAACTTTGAACGCGTAACCCTGGTCAATCAGAAATTGCTGACGTTTGGTGCTGTAAAACATCTCCTGGGTATCCTTGGAAACGAGAGAGTAGAAAAAGGCATTAAATCCCTCATCGTTACGACGCTTCGCCCGTAGAATACGACCTGCGCCAAGCTTAGTCTGGTGTCACTTGTCATACTTGAAATTCCGACCTAATCTTTGTGCCTCTTGCCGTCGTGATCCAAAGTGAGAGCTGATTTGAATGAGACAAGTGGCTTCTGGCAGATCAATTGACGTGTCGCCAACCTGTTGGAACCGACACAAATAGAAGGTACTCGACATGTCATGAAAGCAAGATCTTACCTTGGAAAGGAAAATCGTATTCACGTTTGAATCATGTTGGAACCATTGCAAAACTCGCATTCGCTCCACTTGGCCAGTGCCTCCGTGAATATAGGGCTTCCCCAGTTTTTTTGCGTATGCCTTGAGTTCGACGGTATGCATCATAAGACACTGAAGATGATTCACAATACAGATCGCAACTCACCTCTAAGGCATACACATTATCGGAGAACACGATAATCTTGTCCCCTCGTGCCTCATGGAACTTGATCAGGAATTGACAAGCTTGGAACTTTCTAGGGTTCATACAGTATAGGAGCATCCGTTTGCGCGATTGCTCTCGAAGATACTCCCTGTAGAACTCTGGTGTCATGGGGCACCAGACCTCGGCACACTGAGGCTATTAAATACCAAGTATGTCAATACTTCTCGGATCACGAACCTGAACATTAGCTATGTGACCCTTGGCAGCAAGATCCATCCAGTTGGCTTCGTATAGTTTCGGCCCGATCATATAATTGAGGTCCGCGATCTTATCATCTTCCCTGACGAGTGTCGCTGAAAGGCAGATAAGTTGTCCATACAGTGTTGATCCAGAGAAAACTGTTCACCTGTAAGACCAAGCTTCGAATGTGCCTTGATAGTGGTCACAACGCGCCGGAACATGGCCGCAGGAACGACATGGACCTCATCCAACAGGATAAATCCCCATTCCCTGGAAGTTAAAAATTCCATCATTTTCTTGGACTCGTGGGACCGATTGTGGGTATTGGCGACCATTGAATAAGTCGAGACCACAATACCGCTGTCGCCTGCAAACTGAATCGGGTGTGAGAGGGCGTCGAGGAGGGATTGGGACACAAGGGGTCATACCCGTTCCTTCTGATCGGCCGTAAAGATGGCGATTTGCCGATCTGTGACATTTGACCACTGCATAAACTGCTGTTTCCATTGCATGACGGAGACACTGCGAAATTTGTAAAACTTCACTGCAGCACGCCGTACGGCACACCGGACGTACGAGGATGTGCACAACACGAGACAAGATTTCTTGATGGTACATGCCGCAGTTATACCGACAAGTGTCTTTCCTGCTCCACAAGGGAGCACAATGATTCCAGACCTGGCTCGACTGTTTTGAAGTTATATGATGACCCCAGACTCGTTTGAGATCGACTTACCCATTTCCAAACATTTTGCTTAAACTAGTCTCTTGATAAGGCCGAATCACTGTAGCAGGTTTAAGATCAATGTCCAGATTGGCATTGATGGTGTCGTTTCGAAAATCGTATTCTTCTAGCATGGGGTATTCTAGCTCGTTGCAACGCTTCTTCACATCCTGCAGAAGCGTCAAACCGAGTCGCGAGTAATAACGTAAGGAAGCTTGCATCAATTTTCGCATCGTCTATTTCAAAAGCGTGCACATTGTCGTCATCCTCCTCAATGTCATCTGCGATGCGCGGTTCAATGTAGGGATAATACTCGTAATTCGGGAAGCATACCATTATCCACCCCAACTATCGAAGTGAACAAATCTGTGTCGGATGAAGCTGTTCCAGAAATTCCAGGCAACCGGCTTGCAACACCATCGTCCTTCTTCTTCTCGCCATCTTTGGTTCCTGGAATGACAAGATTGCCCTTCACCGGAGCCTTGGATGTAGTGAAGGTAGCAGCCCGAACATTGTCGGTTTGCTGTGATACTACTCGTGCTTCACGAATAACCTTATCTTTGAGCAGAAGCTGGAGAGTATCTGGATGACTACTCTCTACGAAGTACTTGTTGTGCTTGAGAACCAGCTTTACTTTGCCGTATGACAACGTTCGCTCGCGGATAAAATTGATTATGCTCTCCGGCACTGGTACCTTGTTCGACAGTGAAACCAGGAGATCAACCATCTTCAGTGCAACATACCTTTGACAGGCGGTTAAGAACCTAATACTCTGGTCAACAATCAAGTCGAGTAAGTGGTTCAACCACCCTGCACTGACTTCTATTATGTCCTCAGTCTGCAGTCCCACTGACACTGCCGCATACAGAGAATACGACGTGAGTTTATATTCGTGAATGAATGCTGGTCTAGCGACTTTGGTGTGAACATGTACTGTACAAGTCGAGTCGATACCTGCGCACCTGCTGACAGGTTCACTAATGGCTACGAGAAAATCTTGGGCTTGCTCCGCAATAGGAGAAAAAGCTTCAAGAATGATATGTCCATCTTCTGGGCTAATCCAGAGAGGACGAGAGGCATGATCGGGTTTCAAATGTAACCACGAAAAATCTTGAGTCATGAATACCTGTGATACTAGGGAGTCTTGTTGACGACGGTGAGTTAGTATTGCCGTCGAAGTGTTTGGCGGGCACCACTGGACAATATGCTTAGATTGATTGTCCCTGATACAACGAGTTGGCGGCGCTGTTGCAAGAAGCGTTAGTCACTTGGCAAGCGAGTTATAGTGATTTGTCAGCATGTGTCCATTTTGAGCGGAGTCTCTACTTAATCAGGGAAGATGGGCCTTCGGAGCTTCATTTCCATCTTTCCTTCCGTCTCTCGTCGTCCATTGCCAGTCTTTTTCTTTCAGTTGCGATGTGGAGACCTGCGACTCGCGAAGTCACCGGAACCAACGATGGTATGTTTTCTTGTCGTTTATTTTCCTGATTGTCGTCCTGACATGCGTCTTAGTTCCGCTTGGAGCCCGCCGCCGTTTTGGACCAGCTCCCGCGGAGGAAACTACTCCCCCGCAACTCGCCCAGCCGTCACCTTCTGCTTATCCCCGTCAGGCTCCTCAGGAATCGGAAACGAGGAAGGGGAAAGAGGAGACTCCGAATGGATCTGCAGCTGGTGCCCGCAAGCGGCGTAGCCGCTGGGGTGAAGTCAAAGCTGAAATTCCAGGTCTGCCGACAGCGATTTCCGCTGCTGGCGTCTCCCAGGCTCAGCTTGACAATTATGCCATTCATCTACGTCTCGAGGAAATTAACCGAAAGCTTAGGTTAAATGATTTCATCCCTCCAGAGCGAGAACGGTAAGTGACTTTTTGTTATAATCACAACTCTATCATGACTCACGCCTACTGAATATTTTAGGTCCCCTTCTCCCCCTCCAACTTATGATGGCCATGGACGCCGCACGAATACTCGCGAAGTCCGTTATCGCAAAAAGCTTGAAGACGAGCGTATCCGTCTTGTGGATCGCGCCATGAAAAATGATCCCAATTTCCGGCCACCTGTCGAGTATCACCAACAGAAACGTTCTCAACGTCCTTCGGAGAAGGTGTATATTCCCGTCAAAGAGTTTCCAGAGATCAATTTCTTCGGACTTTTGGTAGGACCTCGTGGCAATTCGTTGAAGAAGATGGAACGGGAGAGTGGTGCTAAGATTAGCATCCGTGGCAAAGGCAGTGTCAAGGAGGGTAAAGCGCGACCAGACCAGTACGCCGATGATGCTGAAGAAGACTTGCATTGCCTCGTCATCGCTGATTCTGAGGATAAGGTAGCAGCTTGCGTCAAGATGATTAACAGAGTGATTGAGACGGTGAGTTTTGGCCGGTTCTCGATGAAGTTTCCGTGACTGATGAAGTTCGCAGGCGGCTTCCACCCCGGAAGGACAAAACGATCACAAGCGCAATCAGCTCCGCGAGCTTGCCGCTTTGAATGGTACGCTTCGTGATGATGAAAACCAAATCTGCCAAAACTGTGGTGGCCTTGGTCACCGCAAATATGATTGCCCTGAACAGCGCAACTTCACTGCTAATATCATCTGTCGTGTGTGTGGTAGCGCCGGCCACATGGCACGCGACTGCCAAGTTAACAGAGATCCGAATGCTCCTCCTCCCCCTCCTGGCCCTCCAGGTGCTCTCTCCAAAGGAGGTTTCGACTCCGAGTATGCTAGCCTGATGGCTGAGCTTGGAGAGGGAGGAAAGGGAACAGGTGGAGATGGTGGAAGAGGTCCATGGGGTAGCACAGGAGCAGGTCACGATATCACAGCGGGTGGTTCTAACATTCCTCCATGGCGCCGACCAGAGATGTGGCAGTCGAATCAGCATCAAAACTCAGGGTATCGTCCACCTCAAGCTTACGGTAGTGCCTATGGTGCCCAGTATGCTTCTGGGCAATGGCCTGCAAGTGGTTACACTTCAGGCACCTATGGCCAACAATCCGACTACTCCGCCAACTATGCCCAATACTATCAACAACAATACGCTCAACAGCAAATCAGTACCCCGACACAGTAGTCTCCAACACCTTTCTCGTGGTAATCCCTAGACAGCTCTATCCATCGTTCTTCCGAATTTTTCATCCTGATGGCCTTGGGCATTCCTCACCGAGTTCCGTCTAGCACCCCAAGAGCGTAGGGTCTGTACTCACTGCAGCTGACCACACAAGTTCTTTAGGGATGATACAAAAAATGTGATTATTGATTCATTGACAGTAGCCCTGTTTTACCTAGCTCCAATCCCAGCCATTCATGTCTATTGTCGTCAGTGTTAGCGATTATAAGTCAGTCAACTACTGGTCTTATTTTCTTTCGCTTTTTCCTGGGGCTCACATCATCCTTTTTTCGTTTCTTTGTCGTGAGTTGGTCCCCAGAATATCCAGCTTGAGCTCCGTCAGTACTAACAAAACACGATACGAAGAAGCCATTTGTTGCATCTTCATTAGGTGAACAACGGACAAGTGGTAAAGCATATTCTATTGATCCTGTGTTAGATGAGAGAATGTAAGTCTGCCGTGCTTACCTGGTGACTCCAGTTCACCTAGTAGTCCTCGCCGATGCCAACTTGGGAGTACCTCTTCAGGGGGAGCAAGTTTGAAATGGTGTTTGCCAGCCTCCTCTGATCTCAATGCTTCGCACACGACACGTTCGTTTTCAATGGCATATATGCTGCATGTAGAATAGACAATTCTCCGAACACGTGGGACTGCAGCTGGAAGTAAGCATGGAACCCTCTCGAGTGTAAAGACGCATGTACGGACATTTCATTGCGTGTTTTATTACATTGAGCTGAAAGGTCGCAAGTTTGTTCAATCGTTCCTCCCGCTCTTCATTCTCTTCATGCTCTACGGAGAACTCAGTGTTGTACTAGGGATGTTACTAAATGGTGTACCATTTTCAAGAAGATAGTCTAGTCTGTTGACGATACCAGAGCCACTGCAGGACGGATCGAGCAGACTGCACAAGGTAAGCGAATGGTCTACCGAGCACAACAGTAACTGACATGTGCGTAGCATTGACATACTCTGGATCTGAGGGGTCGACATTGAGAAAGTCAACGTTGATGGCTTCCACGTTCTTGCAGGAAGCCTTGGCGAGCATGGTCTTGAGCGTAGAGAAGCGCTTCTCGTCTCTTTCAAAGGCATAGAGCTAAGCCCGAAGACGTCGTAAGCAACTGGCTAAAGATATGATCGAGCGGGGTTACTTTTCCTTTGCCACCCATCAAAGCACTTAGATGTGATGTCTTGTTGCCAGGAGCAGCCATCGCATCGATGACTATAGCATGTTCACTGCTTGGAGGGGCAAGCACAATCGCTGGAAAGCAAGATGCCTTATCTTGCAAAATAATCTTCCCAGTCTTGTAGCGGGCATCATTATGAAATTGCATGTGGGGATTAAAAAGCAAGAGGTCAGGGACGTGCTGGTCTCGAGTAAAGGATTTCCTGCGAGTTGGTGAGCAAAGATGCGATAGAGACGACGGAAAACAGACTCGGAAGAAAACGGGTCCGATATACGAAACCCTCGCTTTTCGTAATGGGCAATAGCTGCCTCCGTCGTCCAAAGGAGTGTGTTCACTCGGACATAACGTGGTATACAGGCTGGTCCGAGCTCACTGATCTTTCGATGGTTGATGCACGTACAGGGTAGCTACTCACCCGCTCTCTCGTCACCGGGATGTGCTAGTTCTTCATCAGATTTCACGCCACGCTTGACCTTGATGCGCTGCAACTCGCTCCGGAGTCGTGTCTTGTGTCGCAGGACCGCCTGCTTTACTGGGCCATCCCCAGCCTGTATACCACCAGCTAGAAGGACATCATGGACGAGGACCAGTGCCAAGTTTAGCGACGTAATCTTTTTTTCTTCAGCAAGCAGTTTGGAAGCTGCAATGACATCCGAGAGCACTGCCTTGTCTATATCAAGCAGATTTTTCAATGGCCAAGTACACAACCGGACACGCAGGCTCACATTTCAGCGTCTCAATGACGAGGGCAGCGGTCCTGGGTCTATTTTTCGCCGGCAGAGTGGAGAGCAAACCTTTGATCGACCCTTGTCTCGTATCGAGACAATCGAGGATTTGGCAAGCTTCAAAGTAAAAGTTCATTGGATAAGGGTATTCTACCAGATACAATGGGCATTGGCCTCTGAAAAAGCACAATGCGTAGCGAGAAAACGGGACCTACGGGGACAAGATTAGTGCCGATGTTTATGCAGCGAATAGGTCTCAGATTGATCTCTCGTCAAATCCAGCACAGAGTTGGTCGGACAATGTAGATAATATGGACATCATGGATTCGCAATCGGGGATGTAGACTCACCAGACAAGGTCCGAATGGATGAGGGAGAGAACCAAACGTGCTTCAAACTCCGTCGTCTGCCGAGAGTCGCGTGACTCGCGTCTGTAAAAACGCGTTCGTGTTGGGCTCTTTCTCTCTCCTCCCCGTCAACGACAGTAAGCGTCCACTTCTCGTCCTCTTCGTTGCTATCCCAACGTTGACGCTAGTGCCCGTCGAAACCGAGCTTTATGAGTTGCTAGGTGTTCCTCCAAATGCCTCTGAAAGTGAGTGCCACGCCTGGCTAAACGAAGCGCTGTCCTCACCCTTCACTGCTAGGTGACATCAAAAAAGCCTATCGGAAAAAAGTGTGTAGCCCATTCGATGGCAACTGATGCGTGATCTGACAGCACCCTAGGCAAAGGAACACCATCCTGTAAGTGTCATCAACTCTTTACGACCAAACTGAATCCGTCTGTTCAATCAGGACAAGGTTGGTGTTTGGATTGCCCAGGATTCTGGCATGAACTTATTTCTTCACATAGAACCCCAATGACCCAGGAGCGGCCCAAAAATTCCAAGAAATGGCTGCGGCGTTCGTACAACGTTCTTCTCCTGTGCCTTCGTCTTTTTAATCGATGGCCCAAACTAGCTACGAAATTCTGAGCGATCCAAATTCGAAAGAAATTTACGATAGAGAGGGTATGGATGGTTTCGCTGGCCCAGGTGGACGTGGTGGTGGTATGCCGCCTGATACCGCCGACATATTCGCCCAGTTCTTTGGTGGAGGAGCGACGTTCTTTGATTTTGCCGGAGGGTCAGGCCCAGGTAGACGGAAGGGCGAAGATACCGAGATCCCTTATCAGGTCACGCTTGAAGATCTTTATAACGGCAAGTCGGTCAAGATTAACATGGAGAAGGAGGTTATTTGTGGAACATGTAATGGGTTAGTATGTTTAACGTGGAAGAGATCACTCTTGTTCATAGCACGTTTCCAGATCGGGAGCGAGAGGGAGTGCGAAACCCAAAGAGTGTACACTATGCGAAGGCAAAGGATGGACTTTGGCGCAGACCCACATTGCTCCATCCAGGTTTGGGATGGTCCGTGTCAAATGTTCTGAATGCAACGGCGAAGGTAGCAAAATCCGAGAGAAAGATCGGTAGGTATTCCAACGGTTTATCGGCAACGGGAGCTTACAGAAATACAGGTGTAAAAAGTGCAAGGGTGAAAAAACCGTGAAGGAGAAGACACGACAAGAAATCTTTATTGAAAAGGGAATGCCAGATGGCTACCGTATTGTCCTAGCTGGTGCAGGTGACCAGCAAGTGAGTCGCCCCAAACGACTCACGAGCGATGACTGACAATCAAGTAAAGCCCAATATTCCGCCCGGAGATGTGATCTTCCGCTTGAAGACGACGCAACACGATTCGTTTGAACGCTGTGGAAACGATTTGCTTGCAAATGTCAAGATTACATTATCCGAAGCGCTTCTTGGCTTCTCTCGTATCTTGGTGACTCACCTGGATGGTCGGGGTGTCAGTGTCTCGAGTCCACCCGGCAAGATCATTACACCTGGTCAAACCATCAAGCTGCGTGGCGAGGGTATGCCCACTTTCAAGAATCCTGATCACAAGGGTGATCTGTATCTTGTCCTTGAAATTGAGATGCCAGACACGGCATGGTTGAGAAACGTTGACCAGGCAGTAAGTATATGAACATACCTCACTGAGACCGGATCTTTGAAAATTAACGTTTAGGCACTTGAAAAACTCCTTCCTCCAAAGAAGGTGAATATTGAACCCGCACCAGAGATTATCGACGTAGCTACTTTTGAGGAAACTGAGCTTGAAGACGTGCGTGCACGTTGTTTTCCGGCTAGCTCGGACTTCTTTGATGAAGGCTTTGCCTCGCAGTTCGGAGGGGGGGACGAAGATGATTGGGAGGATGAAGATGACGACGATTACGACGATCATGGGATGGGTGGCGAACCTGAGTGCAGGCATCAATAATAGCCCAGCCGACACTCTGGCCACGGTATCTCATCCCAATGTCCGCTCATTTCTTGCCATCACTACCTATACCTTAGCAACTTTCATGATCTTTGCCGCTATTTACATGTTGCATTGTATACAGATCTGCATATTCTACTAATACATCATCCACTCATCCACACGCTCGTTCAAGGTGCATTTCCGACTTTGGCGTTACTATCAAAAGTACGTGTTGTCTTTGATTCGAGCGCCCAAGTTATCCCGCCCAAAATGTGCCCTAAGAAGAGTTCGTCCTAATAAAGGTGAGTCAGATGCAGAGCTACAACGACCTAACTTACGCTCCAGATTTCAATGCAGTGTCCGAGACCAGTATACCAGCTACGACCAGCAATCCCACCTGGTTCGACTCCAGCGCCACGTTCTTGATACCAGGCTGCGGATATTGTGAGGACTGGACGGCGATTGGTACAGGAGATGCTTGCCTATAGGATGAGGTGTCCCATGATCATATTTTCTTCCTCCGGGATCTGATATCCTCTGGACGGTGAGTCAAAGTTCTTAACCTGCTGGATGACAGCTCACCTGAATAACTGGACTCATCCGCTGTAAGTAGGACCTTTGCGCCTACCGCCCGCGGATCTGATTGGAAGTTATACCTGTGCTTTTAGTCAAGGGAGATATACGAACTTCAATCCGCTTCTTACATTTCGTCGAGCAATTTCCAGCGCGCAGGGAGCATCTTGGTACTCGGGTGAGTGTCGTCGACGACGTCGACGACCTATTGGGATGATCAGGCTAGATTTGCTCCGGTCATGGTGCCAACACCTCACCGATTCTTGGATATCCGGATGGTAGTCGAAATACGCCCCTGAGAGTTTTCAAGTGAGCGGTGCGACACCGGCAGAGGTCCAGAACAGTCTACCGATCTCCTTTCCAAAGAACGGCGTGTCGCGGAGTGAGTCAGATGCACAGTGGACGCCAATGAAGTTGCCTCCCAAGTTGAGATACTTTTGCAGAGCAGCCTTTCCCGTGTTGTCAAGGACTGTTCGTGTCGTCGGTGCGTCAATAAGCAATCGGGTTGGAGGGTGCTACGCACTTATGCCCGAGTTGTTCAAGAACAGGATGGCATCGTACTTTTCTAGATTCTCGTCTGTGAATTGGCTCTTGTCTTCTGTGAAATCGAACTCGACGTTGATCGAGGATGCTTTAGCCTTTAAAGCTTCGATGGATGGCTCTATACTGTCGTGTCTGAAGCCGGCAGTTGCAGAGTAAGCAAGAATGCGGGCGGGCATCGTTACGAGCGGACTCAGGTGGAGTGGGTATCCGAGGGAGTGCCAGTACTTGGTGCCAACTCGAGGTGCCTTTAATGAGACGATCTGTGGAGACACGGCCTCCGGGTGACCTTGGAATTCAGTGGGAATACGAACATGACCTGGGGACATTCCCACCGCTGTTCTATTCTCGCAACCAGCATGAAGTCGTCTCAGCTTGTTCTTCTCGTGGCACCGTATCGTGCTGTTGTCGCTCTTCCTCTTCCATATACGTCGGCGGTCACGGCGACTACTCAAAAGTACATTCCATTGATCATCATCTTCATTTCTCTCTTTTTCCTCGGTGTCGTCTTCCTCGTCATCAAGCTCGTGTACATGACGCATCGTCGTATAGGAACAATTCACGCTCCACCTGGCGCGGTCCGCGCTACACCCACCACCTCCAGTTTCCGCCTAGACAAGCAAGGAAACCGGCATCGTGGACTCTTGGTCGGCTGTCTTGGATCTCCCGCCTGGGAGACCAATTTGACGTTCAAGCTAGACAGAGCAAGCTGGCGACAAAGGCAAAGGTCTTCCTTCGCGTACCAGTTACATGCTCGCTCAACACGCTCTGCTTCTGCACACACAAAGTCCAAGGATCACAGTTCAGGTTCCCGTTTTACAAAGTCTACAGCGTTTGTCAGCTATTCTTGTCGTGCAGATCAGGTTGTTCCGCCCCCGTCGTCCGGGTCATCGCGAATCCCTCAATGGCGCGGTGGCAGTTCTTCAAAGGCACTTGTTTCGGCGCAGCAAACTACTTCGAGTCATTATGGCGACTTTGGTGAGTTGCACGGCGCGAGAACGCCTGGAGGTTATGTCCCAAAAGGTGCAAGACGCGCCAGCCCTTCCTCGATCCGACTAATCGATGGTCCGAGTCACAGCAATCAAGTCGAATACGCGTTCCTCTCTGCTCTGCCGCCCAACGCTAACGTGGTATCACCGCTCATGGGTACGAGGGACTCTTTTCAGTTGTCGAGGTGTTCCTTGAAGTGTGATCGCAAGCCTGTCCCGCGTGTGCCATCTCTGCCTTCGTTTCTGCCTTTTTATCTGCCGAAAAGTCCTGAAACGATGGCATCGCGTCCACCTGTTCGGACCCGTGAATACCTACCACCTCTTCGTTTCTCTCCGCTCGCAAGCGTGGCAAAGGTGCTTCACTCTCAACACCAGAAAATGGCCTCGACTAGTCGAAATCTTGATCCCGATGAGAGCAAAAGCGTCGGCTATTCAAGTTTGGGATTCGCGTCTTCATCGAAGACGCACGACGCAAGCAATGTGGGGTCGCAGACGAACGTTTACATTACTCGGGACATGTCGGCGCTCCACCCCATCCGA
Organism: Boletus aff. separans; assembly: GCA_038088755.1. NCBI lineage: Eukaryota > Fungi > Basidiomycota > Agaricomycetes > Boletales > Boletaceae > Boletus > Boletus aff. separans. Next base: position 16,385 of record JBBPJN010000269.1, read on the forward strand.
AAGACGACGACAAGGTCAAACCACAAGGGGTTGCAATCATACGAGGGTCTTGCCATTGGAGGGTCACTATCGCAAATCCCTCTAATGGCGACCTCCATGTTTCTGGAAGACGAAAAATGCCCGATGCAAACTAGCATCCTGTGTACGCTTTCTGGTTCCTCTTGCAACAGCAGCACCACCTCAAAGAAACCTCTTAAATCATGCCTGCAACAGAATTCAGTTGGTCCTGATGCTACCCCATCGATGTCAGAAATCAGCACTCAAACCTGTGGTACGAGACGGTCGACAGGCGATCAGGGCTCCTTGCGGACACCAATTTCTGACGATGACATTGGAATGCTTGGACTCGATCAGTTCCACTGGAATGATGAAATCAAGGAGCTCAGAGTGCAATCTTGTCATCTGAAAAAGGACAGCATTGCCCTGTTGCCAGTTTTGTAGTTTGATTAGTGTCACTGTTCATAAATAAAGTCCCAAAGCTTCTTGCAATCTGTTTGCTGAGTCCCAGGTCAGTGCCAAGTGACACCAGAGAGAGCGAGACAGCAAAGAGAAGGCAGAGGCAAGGGAGATCCCCCGACAACACAAGCCGGCAAGTGCAGTGGCAGGGTCATCACACCCCCGGAGTTGCAAGCAGAGCTCGCGAGGGACAAGGGCGGTAAAAATTTGATAACCAAAGAATGAGGGCCATGCCCTCATAATAGTGGTTAAACTATTAAGAACAGATACTACACTTGATCTAAGCCAAAAGGCCAGAGTGGTGAGGATTCAGCACGTCGGGCCTCCGTTTATATATCTTTTGTGGCCTGCGCACGGACCATGTCCCTGGTCGAATTCAGACTCCGCATCTGTTAGGCTTACTAATAGGTTAGGTTATAAGGGAACCGACAGGATACAAGCAAATTAGCAATATGTAATAGAATCAAGCCTCCTCATACACAGTCTTTTCGTCCACAAAGTCGATCGCAGACTCGAGCCCTCTGACAAGCTTGCCAGCCCGCAGAGATACACCGCGCATGAACGCGCTTGGACGTCTCGAAGGCGACGAGGGTCCCGGGTGCCAGGAATCGGCAGCGTCAGATCCGTATAGCGAGGAGGATGTCCTCAGGTTTGAGCTCGAACGGGCATGCCGCACGGGGGTACTCGGCAAGTATGGCATCCCTCCGGACTCGCTCACCGTTTGTGCGTTCATGCCGAACGGCTCTCTGTCTTGTTTGCTTTTGTCATGATCACGCCTTGTTGCCGTGTCCAGCTCTGCGACGAGCGTCGAGGATCGTCGCCGAGACAAGGGTGCCATCCCAACGCTAACAGTGCTGACGGTCGTGCTTTTAATCATTTCTGGTGAATGGG
>JBBPJN010000270.1:0-17728 GCA_038088755.1 Boletus aff. separans
AGAATATAGCTTTGTCGACACACATGGGATCCAAGATATCAATCAAGTCCTAGAACTGGACGAACCCGCCTCAACATTACGTCTGCTGCTCAGACTGGTATACTTCCCACCACCACCGCCTTCCCTTTCCCAGTCTGCTCGCCAGACGCGTCGGATGGGGAAACCGGTTTCATCGTATGAAGGCGCTCTCATTCCGTTTCCGCTACTCCTGGAAATGCTCCGATTGGCCGATAAATACGGCCTCTCAGAACCTCTCCGGCGTGCCATTCACTCACATCTGTTCGCCAACGCTTCCATTCACCCCCTCGAGGTCTACGCGTATGCCACGAAGCACCACGTCGACGATGTTGCAGCCGAAGCCACTGCATACCTCTTGCATCCACCACTGTCCACATACTCCAAGGATCAGATTGCGCTCGTCCCTTCTGTCTCCGCATACCACGATCTTGTCCGGCTACATAGTTACAGGATACAGCAGCTAAAAGCGATTCTTTTGCGCGAAGACATTTTCCCTTTTGGGTACGGTGTATGCGTCGCTCACAAAGGGCATTCTACGCGAGCGTGGAATGATGCTCGGATGGTGCTCGCCACCCAACTTGAGGCAGGTAGGGCGTCCAGTGATGGCTACCAGCGGAAGAGATTGCTCACAATCCGTCAGCCACTGACCTAGCGGCCGAAATGGGCGTGCTCTTGAAACAGTTTGACTCTTGCAAAACTTGTTACAAGGCTTGTTCGGCGGCCATCGAGATGCTCAGGGTAAAATGTTTATGACCGCAACGTAAACTATCTGCTCACAAAATACGCAGTATAAGTGCAACCGAATTCCAAGAACCATCGACTTTCTGCCACCACGACACGAGGGTAACTAGGGGATAATGGATGTGGCGTGTTCTAGCTGGAAGTGCGGTGTTCAGCGTCTATTGCTCCCGGTAGGAGAGATGTGTACATACCCTGTAAGATTACTTATTATGCCAAAGGAGCGTCCTAAGGTTCTCCCAAACTTCCGAGTCACGGTATAAGTAGGTCATGGAGCTGAACATGCCAGGTTGGATGCTCTCGCCGCGATTCTTGAACAACCACATAACGGCGCCCCATGCCAACGCTGCGAATACTGAAAAGTACCGTGGATCTGGTGGGATAGGACGAGCGAGGGTAGAACCATCCGGCAAGGGTACCTTTGAATAAGGTGCCCCTGTGCGGGGTAAAAATGATGCGACCACCCTCGAGACCACGTAAAGCACGATCTTGATAAAAAAAACTAAGTACGACGACGTAGCACAGGCATGAAGCATACCTGCTCGTTCACCGCTGTCCTGTCCCCGAACACGACATACCCTCCAATCAATCCAGCGACGAACGTGTCTGCACTGCGTTCCTTTCCTCCGTTTGCCCTCCTCTGGAGCAACAGTAGAATCTTGTACAGCGAGACGAACTTGGCTAGATTGAGGGCATGTTGCTTTGTTGCTTGGTAGATAACGCGACACCGCGTCTTCCAGCTAACTCGCGAGATTTTAGCAGACTATTGACGTGATCGGGTGGACGGACATACTCTCCACGTCCGAAGAGAATAGCCATTATGAGGGCGTGAGGGAATCTGACTTTGACCCCATAGACGAACCCATTCCTCGCGCCTTTGACAATTGCGAGGAAGTCGTGAAGAGCAGGGTTGAGCAACAGAGCGTCGAGGCCTGACATGAGCAAACGAGAACAAGCCCGAAATTTAATTCCGGGACCTGTCGGCACAGGCATATCAATCACATGGAAATAATTTACTACGCAAGGATATCCACTGGCATGTGGCAAGTTCAGATGCACTTTTCAGTAACTCAGTCAAATACCCGACAGGGCTCTTATGTTTAAGTGGTGATATCCAAACTTGCACACTGTAATTGTGCAACAAATGACAATAGGATAGTCATGACTGAAAATAGTCATCCTTGAAGCTAAATAGGGAGATTGGTGACCACTCAAGCTAAAGGACAATCAGCTGAAAATCACAAGACAAACAGGGAAAAGACTTACTCCATCTTTACCAAATGGTATTGTGTCCTCAGAGGCAGCTCTGATTACTACATATCTCCTATAGTTCTCCATAAAAGCTGGTTGGATCTGGGCACTTGAGAAGCCTTTGGCAATTTTGTCATTTGTGAAGGTGATGAGCTGTTCAGCTGTCATGCCCAAGGTGTTAGGGTGGCTTTTGAGGACTCCAAGATAGTCCCCCAACAACTCATGTCCACTAGCACTGGAATGATCAAACATCTGGGAGAGCCAAGCTATTTGGCCAGAATGTCCTTTTTCAGGCATTTTGATCACAGAAATCAGTCCAAGGTTGATCAAGTCCAAGAAAGGACTCAAACATGATTCACTAAAGGGTAACTAAATAATTATGCTCAATACTAGGTGTCCAGGCTTACCTAGAAGAACCCAAGCTCCCATTACTGCACAACAGGTAACTCACAGCCAAGACTTCAGGAATAAGATAGCAGTCCCATAATGGATGCTCTATGATCTGGGACATTAATTGATAGCAACCCACCAAATCTTCTGCAAGTGCAGAAGAAGTGAAGGTTACAACACCACCTAAATTTTACATTAGATACAGCAATAAATGACATCAACAAGTTCCTCATACCTAATGGATAGATCTCCTGAAGCCCCCACCTCTGAGGGGTCATATTGGCAGACTGGCCATATATCCAAAATTGGACCTCAGGAGAGTTGGCCAGCTTAGTGACCAGAAATGGCATAGCATGAAGCATCCCCAAATGCTGATTGGATACAAAAACAACTCTTGTGTCCTCTTCAAGCTTGGCTGGGACAGCCTTGGTTGAGTCAAGAACATATTGAAGCATAACAATATCCAACCCTGGTAACATTTGATCAGGTGAGGGCCAGATACAATATGTTCTTGAAGAGGATGAGTTGAGGAAATCCAGTAGTGTCTTTGGAAAACACAACAGGGACATGGCCTGACACAGTAGAGCTTCTTGGAAAGGCTCATGAGGCACAAACACATCCCATGTGTTGAACTGAGACTGTATCACAGCTTCAATGGATCTTTGTCCAGCAATTTTGGTAGATGTCATGGCTGCCACTGAGAATGGCAACAACACAACAAGAAGGGGAGTTCCAACCAGTTGCTCTGGTACTTGTAGGACTTTGGTCATCTTTTGTTGTGCTCCTGGAAAGACAATGAGGACTGCTACTTCTGTGCCATCAAGAAGCAATGGAATTGCTGTAACCTATAGAATAGAGTCAATAAAACATTGAACAAAGAAATAAAAAAGCCAACCAATCCTTCACTTGTCATGTGATATTCCAAGCCATGAATGATCACATCCTCATTGGGCTCACTTGACTCAAGTGCACCAAAGTACTGGGGTTTCCCACAGGCTCGAATGAGGGGGGATAGTTCTACAACTGGATATAGCCTTGAGATCTGAAGTGAGTTTAGTGATGATAATAAGAGATTGATGTGGGAGGTGTTGCTTGTTCCACTAGGATCTGCAATGGTAACAGCACAAAGCAGCTCTGTTTTGCTCTCAGAGGTACTGACAAATAGATCACCAGTCCATTTCCACTTCTTGGGTATTCTAAAGACAAGGTTAGCACTGAATATCATTTTACCAGTCTGACATACTTTGATATTGTTGGTGTCTTAGTTGACTTCATTGTAGGTTGGTCAGGCTGATCAGATGTCACAGCCATCTCCCTTTGTTCATGTAAACATTTAATTCCAATGAAGTAAAATCATAAAATCATGTTACTCACAAGGGGCCACTAAGCCTAGGTGAATTAGATATATTCAGTTCAGATAAAAGAATAGGTAACATGGGACTCACGCAGGAATATGAACACTTTGTAAGAATTTATCTGCATTTATTTCTTCCTGGGACTTGGGTGGTATTGGGGCTATGAAGATCTTAGAACTGTGGTATATTCAGATATCACATAGATCCTATATTTCCTGAACCACATACCTTCCACCTAGTGGCCCGGCATCATTCGGAACAGTATCCCAGAGATCAACAGGCTGATCAATATCCATTGGCTGGGGGGAAGCAACTATATCTACGTCATTGGTAGCAACCGCGGATTGAGTCACAGGTGATGTAGGTGTTGCAACGGATGTGCTTAATGTTGTCATGTCCTTCGTCTGAGTCGCGGGAGGGATAACTGGTTTGATCTTCTTGAATGAAAGGGATGGAAGCGACTTCTTATGTAGGTGTGGAAGTGGCTTTGGGCCAGTAGGAGGCGGCAATATTCCAGCAGCCACGCGCTGCTTGGTGGAGAGCGAGCTTCCAGCCTCAACATTCTCGGAGGGTAGACTTATGGACTTGACTAGAGGATTGGTCCTTTGATCCTGATGAGTGCGTACAGTAGTAATCTTGGGTGGTGCTACAGACACTGAACCACCGGTTGCTGCCGGCAATTCATATCGTTTGACTTGGGCCTGGACATTTTTTTTTGTAAGTGCAATGCAGGAAAGTACGAAGCAGGGTCAACCTTGGAAATTTCCTTCGAAGGTGGCGTGGTCACTCTGGAGTGAGACGCGGCCTTCACTTGTTTGCGCGAGTGGCCATCGGATTCAGATTCGGACTACAGGGGTTTAAGTAGGTACACGAATGAAGGCAAGAGCTACACACTTCTGTGTCGACAACGCGTGCCTTTCTGTTGAACCTCTTCGTAGCACGCGTTTTCGCCAAAGGTTCTTCGTCTGAGCTCTTGAAGTCGTCCGCAGTACTTTCTGATACAAGCGATGTACTCGACTTCGATTTTCGCCTCTCCTAGGAACGGGTTCAGCCAATGAAACTCGTTTTGACGTTTTCCGGACCTGTCGATCCTTTCTTGACGTTTTGTTTGAAGTTCGTTTCGAGGGCTTGAGGAATGTCGCTTGAAAATATCGTTTCTCCTTATCTGCGAACGATTGAGAATATGGTAGAAAATGTGTAGTAAACCACGGACCGATCCAATCTCTTTCAGCTGCTACCACGTAACCGAGAGGATAGTCATTGTTATCCGTACCGACATGTTTCCAGAAGCTTGTCAGCAATCGCTCGCACTTCTTCATGTTCTCCGAAGGCTCCCAGCTACAAAGACTGAGTATCAGAAAGAGGCGTATGATACGGCGTACCCACCTATCGTCATCGGATGCATAACCTGCCCACTGTACGATGGGTTGAGCGAGTAATTTAGCTATCAGCGAACGGTACTGTTCACCTTCACGAAATATTCCTAAACAATGAAATACATCAGCATCTAAGAATATGGCTAGAACGAGCCACCTACCCATTCACCTTCCTTACTGACGCGTGCCTTGGTGATGACCTCTGGAAATCTCTTCAAGCGACGGAGTAGTCCATATGCAGGGAAAGGCCGTACCGACGTGATATACCTCCTCCTCTTCCTCCTCCTCCTCAACGTTTTTCCTTCTCGGCATGTCCTTGAGACGACTTTGGAACCAACGCGCAATAAAGTTAATGGTCGAGTGAGGAGAGCCTTTGTAATTGGGTGGCACGTGATCTACGGACGCGCAGGCGCCAAAGCCGAGGCATATGCATATCAATATTTATTGACACTCAGGCGAACAACGTTCCAGCATGACATCCAAAGCAAAGTCCAAGCAGGAGGAAGCCCTTCGATTCCTCGACGACCTCGACAACCTCCAACCCTCCGCAGGCCCTCCAACCCATCACCAGAATGCGCATACAAGCAACGAGGGGGATCCTGCTGAGGTCCTTGCTTTCATCGATGAAATTACCCAGAAAAGCTCGGAGCCCACCCGCGTAACGGCGCCGCCAATAGATCGCCCTATCTCGCGCGCTGGAACTCCCTCCCTCCGCAAGGGCACCGAGCGCGTCAGAATGGGTGTGCATCCGTCGCCCTCCAACTCTTCGTTGTCCGGGAAGCCAGAGTCGACCACAGGAGGAGCGTCCACTACCAAACCTGATGCGGCTGCGGCTCTCAATTCATCTGGGAGGTGGGGATGGTCGGACGTATGGAACAGCGCATCTGCTGCATATCAGCAAGCCAGATCCGTCGTTGATGAGCAGGTGAAGAACTTGCCGAAGAATGAACAAGTTAGCAAGTGGGGAGAAGGTGTACTCGAGTATGCGAAGACGGCACAACTAGATAAACTTGGTATGCAAATGATGGCAACCTGCATATGCTTCCTAATGGTCATTAGGCCAGGACTTCAAGAGAGTTGGACTATCCACCCTCAATGATATACTGAATGTCGTCGCTCCTCCGATCTCGGAGCACGAGGTTATACAAGTCTGGCTCAGCCATGACATGCAAGGATACGACGGCGTCGAGACCCTTGTGTATCGCTCACTCGCGCGAGTAGGTCATATTTATCCCTTATCCATTCCTACTGCTTAACCCATTCCATAGATTATGGAACAAGTCGAAGGCGGTGAGCTCATTGTCAACCGCGGTGAAGAATCCAGACCCAAGGACTCTCCAAACTCAGTCCGAGAACTTAATGTTGTCGACGGCTACGAGGCTGCACTGAAGCTTGCCCAGGTAATCCACTAGCACCCCGAGTAGCTTCCCTTTTCAACACACACTCTAGGCCAATTTAGATGATTTGATTAAGAGTCAACCAAAGGTCCTCAAAGGGATGTCATCAGCTGATAACCCAGTTATTCACTCCTCAGTTTATCTTCGAATCCAACCTTTCACGCGGTCTTATTATCTTCCTCAGCTGACGCAGGCACCTCCCGACGCAGCAAACACGTACTTGCAATTCATCCTACACCTAGCAGATCCCGGGCACCAGCTAGTGCGTACTACGGTAACACAGACGATCCCTGCTGGGTGGCTAGAAATCTGGGATCAGTATGACTGGGTTGAAGACCATGTTGCAGAATCATTGAGAATTGCTATCGAGGTCCTTGGACAGGACTATCTCGCATCCAGGATGGGCTGGGAAAAGAAAGATGGACAGAATGGTGGCAATGTGTCCAACTCCAACGAGGAAAAGGCATAAGAATGCTCAGACAATGCACCAGAACAGTCTAATCATAGGTAGCACACTCTGAGTGTCTACGCATGTATTAGCTAGTGTATCGATAACCAGCGGAGAGTCTAAGCGGCGCTGTCGATAAGGTTGTTTCTTTACTTCTTTGGCGATTCCTCTGGTTTTGGGGGAGGAACAGGTTTAAGGTCTGTGGGTCTAATGGGCTCAGTGCCAGCTCCAACTTGCTCCCAAGGTGAGAGTGATTCGAAATTCCTGCGCAATGATATAGTGAGAACCGATGGTGCAAGCATGATGGCTAGAGATATACCGGAACGCCTGCGTAAGCTGTAGTGGCTCGTAGACAACGCGTTTCCGCTCTTCGTCATAGCGGACCTCCGTGTACCCCTGGCCAAGGTCCTAAAATCAAAATTTATGAGATCGTGATGTGACTTACTGTCAATGGGAAATCTTTGCGTAAGGGGTGTCCTTCAAAGCCTGCACGGATAGGTCAAGCAGAGGAAGAAGGTCGACGTGTTCCACTAACCGTAATCTGTCAATATGCGACGTCTAGGGATCACGTGAACAACGATCGACATGATGCAGAGGACAAACTTACAGGTCTGGGTGACCGGAAAAGTAAACGCCAAACATATCCCATACCTCTCTCTCATACCAGTCGGCACCACGGAAGACAGAGACAACGCTCGGTACAGGGTCCGCTTCCCCCGCGTATGTCTTTACCCGAACCCTCCCGGCGTGTTTGACGCTGAGCAAGTTGTATACAACCTCGAAGCGCTTTTCCCTCTCGGGGAAATCTACAGCGGTGATATCCACAACACTCTTGAATTGGCATTGGGAGTGGTCTCGCAAGAAGGTCAGAACAGGGAGTATTGCCGAGGGTGCGACGTGAAGGATAAGCTCGTCCTTGAGGACTGAAAACTGCTGGATAAACTTTGGGAGACACTGGGTCAAATACGAGCCATAAGTGTGCAGCGACTCTGTAGTTTGTGCATACTTTGTCGCTGTTGGGTTGGGAGAAGTAGGCTCTGTGAACGGAGACACTGAAGCTGGGACAAGGATGAGCAGAGGTCGTGGATGAACAGAAAATACGCACCTCTAGAGGAGGGCGAGGACTGAATGTGCCGTCGCAAGACTGGGCTGGCCGACCAACGTCGGGTGAGGAGGCCAACCGCGCGCGACGACATTGAATGGATGTCGTTCGTACAACCAAGTCGATCGGAGTAGGAATTTCCGACACAACTTTGCCATGGCCCACGACGCGACAGCGGTATTCGATTCACTTCCGTACTACGACAATGACCTGGAGCTGTATCCTATCCTCAAAGAAAAGGTCGAAAAGGAGCTCGCGCGTGAGCCCAAACCTCCCCAGATTGTGCACCCTCTCGTCCCACCTCCGCTCGAGTTGTTCAAGGTTGGTGTGAAAATGTCCTTGCAGCCTTGTGAACCTCACGTGATGTAGAACAATCCTCTGCTGGCTGCAGAGCTCGCGCGCATAGAGGCACACCAACCCTTGCCTCCACTAGACACTGTGAGGTACCAACTACCCGCGCCTACATCATCACCAGGAACTGATGAAGAGTGGCGGGAAGCAATTCGAAATGCGCGTGCTCAACTTGAGCACCAGCGCTTACGGTTTGTCCTGGAACCTCCAGAATGTCAAACTTGGACTCACCTGGTACCGTTAGGCACACGAACATTACACTCCTACAGACATATGGCCAGAATGCATGGCGTATAAGCAACTACCTGTTGGAGGAGACAGCGAAGCAGTCTGAGAGGGCGCTCGAAGAATTGCAGCAGCTTACCACCGAGCTGAACAGAGAGCGCAAGAATTCGCAGGTAACCAGATGCGGGATTTTATTGCGGAAATAGGTCGCTGATGCATGTTTGGTAGACGCGCAACGGTGCACTGCTGACGACGCTTGAGACACGGTGGACGGAGCTGCTGTCGAGCATCTTGCAGATTGAGATGGCGAATGTTGCGCTGGAGGGGGAAGTGGAGCGACTGCAGACGAAGGAGGGGGAGATGGCGTCGATGTTGTGCTGTTAGTCTTGTGTTCTGTAATACCTGCGAGGGTTCGAGTACCGAAAAAGGAGTGTGTGCAATTTCGTCTGCTGCAGCGAACACGAAATTCGTTCAGCACGCTGCTCAGCATCCAATCTCGTGTAAAGGTGAGCTGCGGAGACTCGCAAGCCCACTCGCACCGTCGCCCCCGTCGCTGACATGCCCATAGTCGACGATCAGCGTCTCGGGGCGCGTATATGGCCAATTCCGACAAACCAGAACCAGTATCATCGGAATCTTCGCAAGATGGTCCCGAGGCAGTGACCCTCTCCGCCAGTGGAGAACCTTTGCACGCTCGTGCACAATCCCCGGTATTGAAACCGGAACAGCCCTACTCCAGCTCTGCCACTCCGGATCACGCCCCTTCTCCCCCTGCTGCTCCTGCATCATCCGCGGCCTACTCCCCCTTTGCTATCCCTCACCCCAAGAGGTTTAATGCGGTCAACATAAACAAGAAATTCCTCCAGAAGAACTCCTCCTCTGCCGCAGCCTCTGCCGTCGCCAACCTCGCTGCCGCTGCCAAGACTGGTAGCCCTGCCCGTATGTTGCCATCCTTGCCATATTTCATTCCCCTCACATCCCCTGCAGCGCGGCCTGCCCCTCACCCTTCATCCTCGCATTCCAAGTTAGTCACCGCCAAGCTCACGTCGACCGCTCAATTATCATTATCCACGACTGCTGGCTCAGGTTGGTCCCGTCCTTCCTCTGCCACACCACCCGTCTCTACTACACCGTCGAGTTCGTCAAATGCGCCGCCTCCCCAGCCACCCGCCCCAACACCCGCAGCCCCTCAGTTCCCACATGCTGGCAAAGTCATACAACCCCAACCAAGGAATGCATTGGCGTCGTCCTCTGTGTCGGTCAAGAAGGATACTTCCACGAAACCTGCTTGGGGAAACACGAAGCCTCTTCCCATAACCTCAGATAGCACTGCACACAGTGACTTCCCTACTGCAGCCGAGGTTGCCCAAGGCTAGTTGCTCCCTGGCTGATCGGCAATAAGATTGTAATCATTCGTCAACAGGGCGCATCGTCAAAGCCGAGGAGTCAAAGCCTGAGGATTCTCTTGCGCCGAGGCGCGTACCGTCCCAGGAAGCTGATGCGTTCCGAGGAGTACACCTTGATCCGAATGCCCATCACTGGGATGAGGTTCGTTGTCATTTACCATCAGTAATATTTTCATCTGACTATTCGTAGATGGAGGAAGATGACGACAACTTCCTAGACAATGTCATCGAGTTCGGGGATGGACGACAGTACAAAGTTGCACCAACCTCTACCAGCCTGCCGCTGGCTTCGAGTACCACGACCACGCCTGTGGGTGGAGAAACTCCCGTCTCAACCGCTGACCATGTATCGACTGAGGCCGTCAGCAAAGAAGAGAGGTTTGCAGATGATTTTGATCGTAGCTGGCCTCGTACCAGGCAGTCACCTATCGTGCTTCAAAGAGATTTGCCTAGCCGTTCTTCCCAACCCTTGTCAATTTCTCCTACCCCATCGCATACTGGCTATTCCTCAGTGGAGGGGTCAAGGGTACTTTTCAATGAGCGTTCCAATAGGTTAGAGCCCTATACCAGTCCGCTTTTGCCAAACCGGTTTGGTTCCAACCTCGGATTTTCAAGGCGGAATACTCACGGAGAGCCTGCTCTTTCACCTGCTGAATCTCGATTTAGCAGGGACGCTCCGCCTCATAGTCCGGTACATCCTGTGCACCTGTTACAGAAGCCTTCTGAAGGGACTCATGACATTTCCGTACAGTCATCAAGAAGCTGGGATTTTATAGGTAGACGGAATGCGGAGCGTGAGGGTGGTCCACATACTCTCGGAGTCGACAATGGTCAGAGCAAAGTCAGAAGTAGAGACTCTGCTGGGCCATCAGGATCCTTTCACGACTCCCGCAGTCCTAGCGAGAAACGACACCGCCGACTCTCAGGAGCCTCCTTTGCTAGTTCAATTCCTGATGGCCAACAGCAAGGGTTGTCACCTTTGGACGTCCCGTTCTCCCGGAGATCCCAAGCACGAGGATCTCCCCTACAACATTTGTCCGTCCTTCCTGCAAATGTATCGGCCCAAGTTTCCGGGGATTCCCAATTACCAAGTGCATCTGCATCCCATCCAGTTACAGCCGAGGTACAGTTACCTGGTGCCTCACCAGTTCTGGATATCGAAGGTGTGCACAAGACTGCTATGCATATATCTGCAGAGCGCGCGAAGCAGAGGCGACAATTGGAAGAGGAAGAACGCGAAAAAGAGAAAGTGCGTGCGAGAAAGAAGGCATCTGAGCTTGAAGCACAAATGATGCAGGCCCAGGTAGGACCCTTTTTCATAAACTACGATATGGTCTACTCACCAAATGTTTAAGAAAGCCGCTGCTGAAGAGATTATCCAGCAGGCTGTTACTTCGGCTCAGAGTTCGAATCAGATTGTCACCGACTCGGAAGCGCGCAAGTCTTCCGAAGCTACGAAGTACGACGCTAACGAACGCCATCATTCACTGAAGCCTGTCGCACGTCCGCAACGCGACACTAGAGTTTCCCGCCCGACTATCTCAGTAAATGGGGCCCTTCCTCTTTCGGAACAGGTTGATTCGTGGCGCAGCAAGACACGGCTCGCCCCACAACCGCTCCCAGCTCTTCCACCCCCAGTGTTCCAAGAAACATCTGGCGTTGTTGTGGACGATGACCTTGAGGTTGTTGATTTCTCCGATCTCGGTAAATTCATAGATGGCGAACAGGCTTCATTGGCGTCTTCGACACCAGCACCCTCGTCCTATTCCCTCACGTCTCCCGACCGTCACTCACTTCCTCTGCGACCAGTTGCCAGTGATTTCTTTGAAGACACCCATGTTGTCACTAAAACCATCGCTTCGCCACTTTCCGAACGTCACACTCTTCCCATCGTTTCGGAAGCCTCCGTTCTCCTTTCAAATCATCAGATCCAGGTTCCTTCGTCTTCGACCCCAACAGCACCAACCCAAGGGATGAAGGAACACGACTCTCATAGGTTTTCCGGGCCAAATAGTGCACACACTTTTGCGCGTAGCCATCCGTCTTCAACTGCCCCTCACCACCGTCCTAATAAAGGCTCTACCCCGTTTCGACAAGTTACAATGTCGGCCTTGGACGACGTCATGTCCCGTATCAAGGGTGCACTGGATAACATGCAGGTTGATGCAGGAAGGGCCACTTCATCAAACGAACCCATGGATTGGCGTGCTGGTGTTCCTAAACCAAAGGTTCGGGTACTGGAGCCTCTGGCTTCAACTAGAATGTCATCGAAGGACGCCAAATGGTTGCCTCCAGCCCTGAGACAACCTCAGCGAGAGTTAGAACAAGAATTTTGTGGCACGACTTGCTGCGATCCTCCTTGCTCCCCACGACCAATCACTCCTGCTGTCAAGTTGCCTGTAATTGTGCGGCCAGTCGACGCAATGCCCAGGCGACAGCTCCACTTGCTGAAAAACTCGTCCAGTCATGTTCGCTTTGACACTCTGTCTTGGGACCCACCTGTTGATGGCATGAGCAGACGAGACTTGTCGGTGAACGAGATCCTGTTCAAGCGCCCTCCTCCAGGCAAAGGTAACAAATTCAGGTATAGAGTTCAATTACCGACGACCACCCGAATATATTCCACTTCACTCCCCAAGGTGAACCTACCTTCCGGGTTCACTAAAAACAATACAGCACTTGGACGTTCGAAGGCAGTGGACGACCTTCCCACATGGCGCAGGGGTCCCGTTTCATCCTCCACGACCCAGAGGACTGCGCTTGTGGAGGAAAAATCGCCCATTTTAGATGTTACAAGCTGTTCTCCGGCCCCGGAACCTACAGCGCTTCCTTCTGATCATACAATTACACAAGAGGTAACCATGAAATCAGAATCCTCGGTGCGCCAGAGGACACAGCCAAAGTTGCCAGCAGGTTCTGCAGTTGGGTTTTATCGTGACCCCGGCTCGTCTTTCCAGGACTCAAAAAGTACCGTCAATTTTACAGTAACTAGTGAGCTGGAGGAAGCTTCCCAAGTTTCCCAGCCGGGAGTGAATATACTCTCGTCCTCGTCGGTTGTCGAGTCCTCAACTGCAGCAGTCCTTTCGGAATCCGAGGGGTCTGATGCAATTGCAAGTTCTGTTGTCGATGAGGTGAACCATGACATGCTTCCTTCTCTGAGCTTGATCACACAAGCAGACAGCAAAGTTTCAGAGGAATCCGTAGGTTCAAATTGATTTTACGGCATTATTCTCAGCTTAGGCATCTCGCAGACGGAACGATCGCTGCGTACTCCAGCGTCCGCGTCCTTCAGTACAGCCTGGACAAAGTCGCCATTGAGTTTTTCCAGCAAAGACTCGCCCGCTAGGGCACCTGACCCGGAGCATCTCAAGGCTGTCTGGTCTCAGACTGCTGACAAGGAACAAGTGTCTGCAGTAAACTCTTTGGAAGGTATTGCCGACGACCTAACTGCATTACCCTTCACTATTCAAGACGTGAAGTCCGAGGACGGTGAAACGCCGCCCCCAACTAGTGCTACATTGGCTTCCAAAATATCCATTCACGACGTAACGCGTGCATTCCAGCAGGTTCCGACCCCCTCCAATGTACCCCCCCACCGACCCTCGCCTGTGGCACCATCTGCCGTTAATGGCCCAGTTACGCGTCCTCAGACCTTCAGCTACCCAACACCCCTTCAGGCTCCTAGTACTGCGATGCGCCCCCACTTTGCTGCATTTTCGTCACCAATGCTTGGCCATTCCCCGAGTCCTACCGTATTGTATCCTCCCACCGCGCCAAGCCCCATACCGCGAGTCCCCATGAATGGACATCCTCAGCTGTACAACCAGCCTATGTGGGTGCCTGTGCAAGCCTCCCAGAACCACAGCGCGGTCCGGCCCGTCCCTTCCCCTTACCCTACCCAAATGGTAGCGTATCCCGCGCCAACTTCGGTCCATCCCGTTTACACTCCTGGTCTCTCTCCCCAAAATGTGCCACCATCTGTTACTGGCTCAGCGCCGCCACGTCCACGCGGAATGCCTATGCTGAGTCCAGTCATGCATCCTGCTGCGCCAGCCAACGTACCGCTGTATAATGGTAGCCCAGTGCTGATGCATCCACCTGCAATGATTCCCTCTGGGCACCGTCCGCCGTACATCAACTCTGGTCCCTCAGATCGGGGACAGGGTCGACCAGAGAGCATGTCTGCTGCCCCTCACATGCAGCAACCATCTCATTCACAAAACCACATCCCCCCACAACCCATGTACACGCACGTTCCCTTTTCTCGACCATCATGGTAAATACTTGTGCTCACATTACATATGTCCATCTGGATGATATATTGATATTTTTGTTTCTTTTGAATGTGACTTTATCCTACCAACGAATAGTTGAGATACGCCGGATGGAAGTAATCATTAGGGGGTAAACAAGATACTCTATGTAAGTTTCTACTCTCTATGCGCGTGCCAACTCGACGGCTGTCTCGGCAGCCATGTCGAGGTCGTCAAAGGGTATGATCTTGAGACCGGAATCCCTGATCATCCTAGGCGAAAGATCGGTGACTCCGCAGTATCGATAAAGAGAATAGGCACATACTGCTTTGCTTCTGCCTCCTTCGTTCCTTTGAGTCGAACGACTAGTGGGATGCTAAGACCGAGCTCCTTTGTGGCGCGGATAACACCCTCGGCAATGTAATCACATCTCATAATGCCTCCAAAGATGTTGATGAAAATACTCTTGACCTTGGGGTCAGTCAAGAGAATTTCGAACGCCTTCTTGACGGTCTCTGGGGTAGCGCCGCTGTACAAAATATTAACAACGTAACATGATGCAAGAAATTCATTCATCACCCTCCGACATCGAGGAAATTGGCAGGATTTCCGCCGTGTAGTGATAACACGTCCATGGTAGCCATAGCCAAACCTGCACCATTAACCAAACAACCGATGCTACCGTCAAGTTTGATGAAGTTCAGGTTGGCTTTTTGTGCCTCGACTTCGGAAGGCTCTTCTTGAGAAATGTCACGAAGGTCGAAGATATCCTTCTGGCGGAATTCAGCGTTATCATCGAAGCCGAATTTAGCATCCATGCTTGTAAGAGAAGATTCTAGCACAACTACGGCAGTATGGATCGCTGACCTACCAAAGAACGCGACCTTCAGTGGTCTCGGCCATGGGGTTGATCTCAATCTGGGTAGCGTCCTTGTCTTTGAATAACTTGTACAAGGTCACAAAGATATCTGCAGCCTCCTTCTGAGTTGTCGCGTCTTTGAAGCCAAGCGTCTTTGCAAGCTCCAAGGCGACAGCAGGGCCGACGCCCTTCTCGGCATCAATTGGAGTGGTAATTATGGCATGAGGGTCCTTTGCAGCCACTTCCTCGATGTTCATGCCACCTTGACTAGAAGCGACCAAAACAGGACCCTGGGTAACACGGTCGTTGAGAATTGCAACGTAGTACTCGTGAGCGGGATCACATCTCTCGGCGAGCATCACCTAGCTACGATGAGCAATATGACATGGACACCAAGGGTAAAACCAACAGCTTTACAGATCCTGCCGCCGGAACCAGTTTGCTTCGTGATCAATTTGGCACCAATCATCTGCTGGGCAATTTCCCGTGCTTGTTCAGGGCTATTCAAGTCAGCGTGGACGAAGTCTGCACAAAAAAAGAACATACGTATCGACGGTATGCACACCTCCCTTGAATCCGTTGTCAAAGGTTCCCTTACCTCGGCCGCCGGCAAGAACTTGGGCCTTGATGACCAGTTTGTTCGTGCCTGTATGTGTAAATAGGATTAAGATCCTTTTATCCAAGAGAACCCGAAATGACAAGGGCTACCAAAGTTCTCAGCGATCTTGAAGGCTTCGTCAGGACTCTTTGCACCAATGCTCTTTGGCGTTGGGATACCATACTGAAATGGATCAGTAAACCAAGATGAAACAGACGATGGTGCCCACATACTGCATTGAGAAGGTTGACAGACTGGTACTCGTGTATGGAGAGAAAACGGCGCTGGCTGGCATAGGCAGCCCTCTAATGGACGAGTTGCAAACGTGGTCAGAGGTCGGAATACGTGAGGGTCGGGCTGTGAGGGTACTTACACGAGCAAGGGGGCCCGCCTTTCTGACTGAAGCAAGCATATGGAGGATGGGGAGAGAGGAATGTTTGTACACGATCCCGGGAGGATGGTCTCGGAGGGATGCTTACATCAGCATGTTGTGGGACAGGACGGAGGGGGCCGAGTTTGGTGCGGTCAAACCAGAGCGACGACGACGGTGGGCGCGGATTTGCTGACGATCTTCCTGTCTCTGATCCACCACTTGGTTGGTTTGGGAGCATCTCTGGTAGAACGAGATCCCTTGTCTTGAGTTCGGACAGCGTGTCCTTGTCCCTTGGGCTGTTCGAAATTTAGCTCAAGGAATATTTATATACTGTACTACCAGGCTTGCGTCGTTAGACACAGCTCCCGCGTTGTCAGATGAATCCATCCTGGAGGTCTAGCTCGACGAAAACATGCTGCCGTGCTGGTGTTCGCCTATTTATCCGCCAGACTTCATTCTCGCATTCATATGCCAGTGACGCCCATCGGATACTATGTCCTTGTCAGCCATGTCCGAGTCGACAAAGCCCGATGCCAGTCACACCAATGGCGATCATAACTCACACCCATCACAATTATCGGAGCTCCTCTCCGTTTCCTCCACCGTTTTGCAGCAAGCACTTGACCTCGTCAACAATGTCTTGACAGACAACGGTCAGCTTACAGTACAGTCCAAATATCTCCCAGGCTCAACCATTGGTGAACCTGTCTACCCGTATATTCTATTCTCTCTCACCTTAACGTCAATGGTGCCTCAATAGGAAAACATCTACGCCATGCACGGGATCACTTCATTCTATTGATCGACTGTGTAGTCGGGAGTCAACCCTATGTCTTGTCTTACGATGTACGCAGCCGCAACACCCCCATGGAGAGCGACCTCTCCGAAGCTCGCGACGCGTTGGCCTCCGCGATATCACGCCTAAAAGAGCTCGAATCGTCCCCTTCAATTACACTCGATCGTGTCATTACTTTAAATGCCGTGACGCCCTTTAGTCATACTTTCGAAACCACCTTTGGCAGAGAGGTGAGGACAAAAAAAATAGCCTAGGAAGCAGTCTGACTGACTCAGTGATCATGGAGTTATGGTTCGCTGCACTGCATGCAGTCCATCATTGGTCCATGGTAAGGACACAATCCTCCTCACAAAGTTAGTCACCCACACGTTTCGGAAACGCTCCGTAGGTTCGGGTGATAGCTGGAGAACTTGTTCGAGTCCAAGTCTGCTACATGTTGTCCTCATCACTGACTCTTGTATAGGACATATTTCTACCAGATGATTTCGGGTTTGCTCCATCCACCTTAGTTTACAAAGGAAGTGACGCTCCGCTGGGAAAAGCCAAAATATGATTGATGCAGAATGTTAGATGTACATTACCGATCATGTTTTTTCCTCTGCACTAGTCTTGCATGATCAATCGATCTTCGATTATTTTTGAGAGTGGTACGAAGTAAACGGCCGACTTGATCTTTTGCACGTGAGTAATAACTCGACCCTATTCAAGCACACCAGATTGTGGATCTCCGAGATAGCTTGTAGCTACTGAACCTCGCCCATCCACGTTGCGGAAGATGTCGGAGAGTATGTT
>JBBPJN010000271.1:0-17702 GCA_038088755.1 Boletus aff. separans
TTACGATGGGATCTGGAAGTCTTGCAGCCATGGCCGTCTTTGAGAGCAACTGGAAGCCCAACATGACGGTAATCAGAGCCTCCGTTTCTTTTGGACGTCTGGAAGGCTGACATCATCCCCGCCGACAGCGAGAGCAAGCCCTTGAGCTAGTGACCGCCGCCATTTCGGCGGGTATCTTCAACGATCTCGGTTCGGGTTCGAATGTAGATGCGTGCATCATCACTGCGACAGGCACTGAGATGCTGCGCAACTTTGTCAAACCGAACGAACGTGTTGAAAAAGAGCGTAAATACACGTTTAGACGGGGAACCACCGCTTGGAAGAGTGAAAGCATCAGAGATCTGATCGTCAGCGAGAAGATCACGCCTGTCGCAGGCGAGGCTATGGATGTTAGCTAGACGCAGGTCATTCAATGTACACTAGATGTTGCTTGTTCAACTCTGGACCGATCGATGACATATATGCATAAAGTAACAGCAGGACTAGAGACAGTGTGTCATGTACAATCTATCTATACAGTGATTCAAGAAGGTGCAAACGAACGTTGTACACATGCAAAGTGAGGATACATGCAACTCAAAACCAGACAGAATTTGTTTAGTTCAGCGCCAAGTCTGATGCCGGAGACACGACTGCCACCAGCACCGAGATGTCTACATAGCAATCTCAGAACACAAACGCAGCAGCCAGACAAAATCCACTCACCATCAATTTTACCGCCCTTGAAGGTCTTTCCTTGTTCCCTCGCCCGTCGGGCAAACGGTATCTCATCTTCCACCTCCCCGTCATCATCCGTAAAGTCCTTCCCCTTCTTCTCTGACACCCGGCGAGCCCTCGAGCACAGAGCCTCGCTCAACATCCCCGCAAGCGTCCTCCGACCAAGCAGCCCCTTTCCGTTCCCCTGCTTCATATCCGTCAAAAATGAATTCTTGAATCGCACCACTTCATCCAACACCTCCGAATCCCAAAGGTTGTCGCTCAGTCCGTCGCTCGCCAGAATAAGGATGTCGTCCGCTTGTACGGGAAGCTCGAGGATCTGAGCATCGCTGGGTCGGGCAGACGAGCTCGGCCCGAGTTGCACAGGTGTGTTGAACGCCCACCACATCTCAGCGCTGCGCCAGGCAATGTGCTCGTCCCGTACTAGCATACCCATGCAGTCTCCCAAATGTGCAATCTTGAGAACTGCATCGTACGTAAGTTTTGGCGAAGTTGGGAGGTTGAATAGTATCGATCGATGGGGAGAAGATGTGGGAGGTGCCGGTGGCCGCAAGTGTTGCAGAACCGCGACAAGTGCTGTCGAAGATCCAGTCTTCAACGGGACGACCTTTGGTTGTGGGACGATGGGGTCTTCGGGCGGTAGTGAAGAAGCCGGAGATGAGACCAGAGCATCGCTGGTTCCCATGGAAAGTGCCTGGCCTTCGGGAATGGAAAGAAGCGAGGATGGCTGCGAAGACGAAGCTGACTCCTCGGCCACGACATGCGCTTTAATCGTTTTTTCATATGCACGTTCAAGAACCATGAGTATGTCCAAACCATCCTCAAGGTCTTCAAGCGAATCTTCCAGCTGCTGGTTGAGCTCATCGATATCCGCACTCCATGGCCATGCATCGTTGAGGGCTGTGCCACCTGTGCGTCTTGGTGAGGCGCTGCGGGCAGGGGATGCTTCACGTCGCTGAGTGGTGCAAACGTCTCGTTCGAGGGCCTCAGCTGAGCAGTGATGCATCAAACGACGAGCAAATAGAGCGCTGGGTGAAGGGTCCTGAGAGGACCGTTTCAATGCGCAAGAGTCTTGAACATCGAGGATCCAGTCAAGGTTAGGTTTAATGGGACTAAGCAACAGTTACGTACCCCTCGCCCGTGACCAGCCGCCGACACCGTCGGCCACGCCCATGGCGTTTTCGCGGATGAAGTATGCGTCCTCGCCTACTTGGACAGCAAGACTGAGGTCTTCCGCAGGGGATTCCTGAAAGAAACGACCGGTGGTGACAGCGGAGCTGCCCATGCCTGATTTCACAGGCTTGGTTGCATGCTTCGGAATTCCGTATGCACCTACATCCAGGTGATACCGCATGCATTGCCGCTTGACACGCGGATGCGAGTCGGATTGATCAGACAACGAAAAGTTACAAAATGGGAACGGAGGAAAGGATGAATACGGAAAGAAACCCGCTGACTGATGTGACGTGGGCATGACAGCCTGTGACGAGGAATTGGCCTGTGGCGAAGTGAGAGCGAGGGAAAAGGGTGGTTGGCCAGATGTCTCGCCCTGACCGTGCGGCGAGTTGTGCGAATGAGGACTCGTCGAGCCCTCGCCTTCCACTTTGACGGGGAGGCGCGACGTGGAGAGGATGTGAGGATGTCCCGGGCGAGAACTGGGAGGCGGGTGCGGGGGTGCGGGAGAGTCAAAGAAGGCAAGTGGTCCAGAAGAAGAGTTCGCTGTGTACAACGAACGGGAGGACGGTGCAGAGTTCGAGCGAACTCTGGGTATCGCGCTAGCCGATGTCGACGGAGCTGAGACAGCGCGAGGTAGAGCGGTATAGAACCGCTTTTGAATGGTCTTCATCGTCGGACGTGGTGCGCTCATGGTATTGGTAGATTGTCCACGATGACGGGAGCGACGGAGAGTGTGTCGTCGCTGTCGGCGACGACGAGGAGGGCACAGCAAATGATGGATGTAGATTGAAAGACAAGCGTGAAAAATTGATGCATGTGATGACCCAGCTGTACTCGGGGAAACCCGGGATGCGTGTGCCGATGAAAAGGCTTATGTAGGTGCAATATCGTCAAGAATCTACCGGTAGATACATATCCGAGCACGTGCATAGCGAGCCTTCAAAGCTGCAGCGCTCTTGGTCCCTCTCGCTCACGCCTTCTTCTCTTTCTTCGGCTTCGCAGGGGTATTGTTCACCTCGTTCAGTGCAGCATCTGCCTTTTGCAGGTCGTTCTCACTCAGACTTCTGAACGCACCCCCGCCGGGCGTGCTTACTCCAGAATGGACTGACCCTGAGCGTGAACGAA
Organism: Boletus aff. separans; assembly: GCA_038088755.1. Taxonomy (NCBI): domain Eukaryota; kingdom Fungi; phylum Basidiomycota; class Agaricomycetes; order Boletales; family Boletaceae; genus Boletus; species Boletus aff. separans. Next base: position 3,019 of record JBBPJN010000271.1, read on the forward strand.
CCTTCACCACCAGCGGGCTATGCATTGCGGAGATGAACAGGGGTTAACCAGAAATACAGCCTCGATAAGGATAGCCACTTACAAAGGGTACCCATCCTCTTCCTCTTCGGCGGACCGCGGCCAATACCCACGATAGTCACTCGTATCCAGTCGCTGCATCTGGAAAACCGTGAGCGTGAGTCTGCCTTTTGCCGCCCTGGCCAGCTCACCTCCTCCGTCAGCGTTCCCATGTCCCCCGGAGTGGCGACCCCCGACATGCGCAAGCGAGGGCTGGCAGGGGCAGACAGCGACAGATATCGCTCCATACTCGGCCCGGACCAATCACCTTCCTCGTCATCCGACTCACCGCTCGCATTCAGGAATGCGTCAGGATATGCCCGCCTTAATGCCAATTGCCTCGATTTGGAGTATTCGATACCAAGATTTTTCCAGTCTAACAGCGGACTCAATCGCTCCACCCGGTTGCGCTGGTTGATCCGTTGTCGCCGTGTCTTGTTGGTGAATGTGAACATGAAATTGGTCAGGTTGCTGACAGATTCTTCGGCAGACTGCATCCGCCGATCGACGATGTAACAACCCTCATCCTCCGGTCTTTCAATAAGGTCTTGCATGAAACACCCGAATCCGGACAAATTGGTGGTGACAGATGGCACACCCATCTGATCTCGCCGTCAGCCACTTCACCGTCGTCGATATCGGACACGTGACTCACAACCGTGCACTCTGCTGGCGTATAGCCCCATGGCTCGTAGTAACTCGGGAACACACCGAGGTGGCATCCCCTGACGAACTCCTCATAGTCGAGACCCAAGATGGGGTTGTTCGAGTTCAGAAAGTCAGGGTGGAAGATAACCTTGACCCTGTCAGTTGGAGCATTGAATAATTTGACGTGGCGAAGCTGGTTCAAAATAGGGTCGTTGGCATCATCTACCATGTTGTGCGTGACAATTGGGGGGTACGAGTTGCGTCTGAGGGCAAATATTCGCCTCTTCAGCAACACCTGGTCCTCAGCAGACAGGAGTTCCTCCGGTTGCAGTTCCATTTTGCCCACCCTGTGGAGTCAAGCACAAGGTTATATCTGAACTGTCATGCATTGGCTATCGACAGTACACACCCATGATACCTTGCAGCATGCTCGAACAAACGAGCACCGATTCGGTTTTGTATCTCAGTGACTGTGTCTTTCAATTGTTTCATGACCGCTTGCCCTTTGAGGGCATCGACCGTGTAAGAGTTGGTCGCAGCAGGCATGATGATAAACGCCACAACTGTCATCTTCGAACCAGATTGTTGGAGACGGTAGTTAAGGCCTGTCGGTAAAACGTAGTAAAGCACAAGAGGGAGGGTACATGACAATTGAAACCTGCTTACGTGCAAGAGATTCGATAAACATATCCACTCCCTTGTTTCGATACTCGTAGCGACCAGCAGTAAACATCTTCCAAGAAGTTTCAGGGACGTACGTCAAAGATCAACACAAGAACTAACGTAGAGCGTATTGTTCAGATCGAAATCATAGTAGCCATAAAAGTGACCCCGAACAAACTCGTGGATCTTTGCCTTGGAGGTAGCGTGCAAATTCTGGAATTCGTGCATCGCTTGGAACTTGACGACATTGAGCCCGTTGGGGACAATACCGTCCGGCTTGCGCTTTAAAAGATGTTCCGATTCATAGGCCGTGATATCCGACACTGTCGTAAACACGTCCGAGCAATGTGTAGACGCACGCTCGATACAATAGCGGTGATATATGCCTCGCTTGCCCGCTTCGTGGTCGACGTCAAAGTACTGGAGGTTGTTGTAAAAGTCGACGCTCCCGGCACAGAGGTAGCGACCGAGGAGAGTCGCATGGGTCGTGAAAACGGTCGTGACATCGATGTGTCTCTTTCGGCATAGCGGAATGGCGACGCCAGCCTGCCACTCGTGAAAGTGGGCGACGACGGCGGTGTGGAGCTGTTGTGTGACATACTGAACGGTCGTCGGGCGAAATCGGTCAGTGGAGTAATACGGGAGACGACGGATCACGCACCTCTCCGAGGAACCACGCGACAAGATATCCAAAGATGATGCTATCGTTCGTCTCGGTGTCGTGGGGTGGGGAAGGGATGCCAGCCAGATTCCACAGGTCAGCCTTCCATTCATCGAGACGATGGAATGCGCTGCCAATGTCGAACAAGAGCACGCGGGGCGCACCCTCGATCAGCCAACGGCCGTAAAGACACTTGATGCCTTGGATGCGCATGTTGTTCAACGTGGCTGACAGGGCAGGATCGGCGGGCTCCTGCGCCTCGACCTCCGTGGGGGCGGTTTTGTACATGAGGGGGCCGATGAGCGTGTATCGATCGCCATACTCTGCGACGGTGACGGGGACCTTGGTTTTGATGACGGTGTAGATGCCTCCGACCTTGTTGACGACTTCCCAAGCACATTCGAACAGGATATGGTTCTGCACGTCGCGTTTCGGGGGTTCTGTAGGCAGCTCTGCCATGGTGGGGATATCACACTGAGGGTAGGTGAAGAAGAGTCGGAGCTGGCGGACAAGCGGGGGAAGAGTTGAGTCGAGTTTGGGCTCATACGTTCGGGCTCCAACACACGTGAGCAAGATATCGATATCTATGGGTTTCCCTAATGCGGCAACTAGACACATCTACATATCCAACCAGCTCAAGCAAGGGCTGCCACGACTAGCGCCGTAACCACAGACGATATCAAATTGACCTGGGACACTGTCGGCACGAGACAAGAAGCAAAGGAAATGATGATACATGCCTGGTTATTTGTCAACACGTTGATGCCGCTGATGACCTTGATGGACTCGTTCTTTTCTGGCACCGACTCGTCCTGGAGAATCCTTTTCTTGTCCGCAGAGTAGCGCGTACGTTGTAGGGTCGCTCCAAGGAAGGAATCGAGCTAGCCACGTCCAACGATCGTACGACAGTCGTGGTACCGGGGAGAGAATGAATACGTACCAAGGACCCCAGGATGCCCGCAGCCGTGCCCCACCCAATCACCGTGCGAAGCAGACTCGTCCACTCAGCTCTGCAAGCGCTGTTTTCCACGACCAGGCTCACGAATTGGGCGAGTCCAACAATACATCCACCAATGGCTGACGCGATCGTGCCTCCGAGAGAGATTCCACCATTCGTCCCTGCAGGCACCGGCTTGAGAGTCGTGACCAGGATAGGCGGGGAGCTTGACAGGATGCCCAATTCCGATGCCAGTGTGTCCCCCAGGCAGCAAGCAAATTGGCTTGGAGGGACGATGTTAGATACGTAACACATGCAATATGAGAGACGCACCCCAGAGTTGCAAGCACAAGCGCGCGCGAGAAGCCATGGGCTACAGTAGGCGACATGGGGCACCAGCTGTCGCTGTGGTACACGTCGGGCCCACGGGGGGCATGAATACCTCGCACGAACAAGGACCAGGGGAGCGCGTCCGGGGTAAATCTCACGCTCCATACCACGCACGCGACGAGAGCCGCGAGGCTATTGCAAATCACCTGCCATCCGGTGCGGTAGCCAGAACCATGGTACCCTGCTTCGAGCTGGGCTTTGCGTTGCTTGCCCTCTTTGCGTGCTCATCAAGCCATTGGTACAGTGAAGGTGCATGCGATGACTTACGCTTGGTCGCTTTGGATCCTACCAAGTAGAATACCAAGAGGGATACGCCTATCGCGCGTACGTGCGTCGACATCACTGCAAAGCCGACCACGAATGCTGTTACAGCACCAGAGGGAGATAGCTTGCCGGACATGGCTCCATTTACACTTAGATACAGTGCAGAGAGCAATGGGACAAAGGGTAAAGTAGCCCAAGACATGGCGAGATTGAGATTTCAATGTGACACGTCAGCCGCACGACGTTGTTGATCAATACTAGTTGGGCCCTGGTGGGCTGAGCCGAGTTGACAGCTATGTAGGGAAAAGCCAAGCTATCATTGGTAGCCGAACCGAGCCGAGCTGCGGCAACATCGACTCGATAAAGGTACTTCGTTACATACCTGGGAAGAGCGAGCTGGGAAAATACACCCCAGTTTCGCATATCATGGTCTCCAATTGCACGTTCATTTGGCTACCTGTGCGGCTGGAAGGCTTTAGTAGAAGTGGACAGACGTAAGTACTCAGATGGGGTCTGCGACAGTGTGATCCATCCATGGACGAACGTCGGACACACTAAAAGCAAAACGTCGAGACGACGGAAAACAAAACTGAAGGTGCTTGCTGATTGTCGCTGAACCTTTTGCTTGTGGTGCACATATCAGGTTCAGGACAGTTTGCTTGTGGTCTCCGAAGTAAGATTGTTGGATCCGTAACTGTGCCGGTCATTGGAGAGGTGGGTATGAATGACTCTTGAGATCTTGGGGATCTTATAGCAGCGTGTCCTTCCAAAAAGAATGGGTACTCCACCAATACACACTCATGTACAACGCAAAACATTCAAGTGCCTCCTTTAGAAGGTCTACCAAGCGACGACAACGAGACAGTCGCAGACACCCTACCCCGCCGGCCTGCTCCCAAAGGTTCATTGTACTGCTTGGTCTCATAGTCCCAAGTTGCAAACATCTGCGCCTCCGGAAGCGTAAATGACGACGCGTCTTGCCCGTTAATCGTGCCTCCGTCTTCCCCCGCTTTTCCGCCTTGCCCGGCAGACATGCTTAGCGAGGAATTCCATGATGCTGGGACACCTGAACCGTAATAAAGTTTCTGCGATCCTCTTTGCAGAACCGGGGGATGTGTGAGACGTGTCGTACGCGAGAGTACGGGACCCTATACATGTTGATATTAGCAGAGCCTGCTTGGGGAAGCAGATATACATACAGGGAGAACTTGACGAGCAAGCTCAGGAAGTCTGGAGGCCTGTTGTGAGGCAAGGAACACAGGTTTGTCATTGGTAAAGACAGGCCGGGGAGGTGCAGGTGGAAGCATTGGTCTTTTGTCCAATTCTTTATCGACATCCTTTCCTGAACGCATGTCCTCCAGTGCGCTATGAGCAATAGGGTACGACGGTCCTATGGATGCGACGCGCGGAGGACACGGTGTGATATTTGCGTAAAGTGTCGACGGCGCATCCCATCGACTGTTATGTTGAACCTGCGAGAGAAGTGCCATGGCTACCTTGTGTTTCGCAGGATTAGGGGGGCCTGGCTGAGAGACGGGATGCGTTAATATGTGGTGGTAGGCTGCTAGGAGAGCTTGTTGGGTCGACGGCGTTGGAAAACGAGGGGTTTGGGGTTTGGATGTTTTTGTTGCAGAGGGTTCAGTCGGTAGATGCCACGATGGCGTGCTAGCGAGCACGGACTCGGAGTATGGCACCTGGATGAGGTAGTCGCCGGCAGTGATAGACGTGATGTGTTGTGGGAGCGGCGACGGGGGTCGTTCCATTTTGACTGCATGGGGGGCAGGTGTAGGTGAGGGGGACTGCGGCTGGGAGGCATCAGGGAACGGTGGTAGAAAACCGGGCATGAAAGCGGCAGTAGGGTGTTCGCGATATGATAGCGGTTCTGTAAACCGGATTGCAGCTTCGACTGGCACCGATTTGCTAGCATCACCCAATTCATCGTCAGATACTTCATCGTTCTCTGCGACGCCGTCGATGGCTAAGACATCCTCAGGGAGTGGTGCGTAATGAAGGGGGATGGGATCGTCGCTAGGAACGAGCCCTTCTCCAAGGTAACCTACAGAACAGAACGAGTTGATAAGAGTGAAACAAACCAAGCAGACCGTACCTCTGAAGTCGGCGAGGTCGTCGAGTCGTTTGGCACTGCTAGACGCATACCTAGACAGTTCAACCCCTTCGGTGCTGCAGTATTCACTCAGCTCATCCAAATTTGTCCCCAACTCTTCAAGACAAGCGACAAAGTCGTGAATAGTCAAGCTTGATCGCCCGGCCAATTCTGAGAGCCGGCCACAAGCGGATGCCAGGAGAACGAGATATCTGGTCAACAAGTTGGAGAGAACGGACATTGCTTGGGAAGAGGTCCGAGCGAAGCTGTGGGCATGCAGAATCTTCATTACCACTGAGTCGACGATCACAGTAGTAGCAGCTTGCGAGGCCATTATGTCCTTTGACTAGTCGGCAAAACGTCAACGTCGACGTGCTAAGCGAAGCCTGCAAGCCGTGGCTGTGCATATTTTCGTACATATTGCCACTACTTAGTAGTACCTATTAGAACTAGGCATTTGTACTACCATACGATACACATAGAACTTGCATCAAGAGGGGGTGCTTTTACCGGGTCGCCTTGTCTGCCGAATGTTCGCCGGTCAGATCCCATTTGCCAAACAGGAGACTGCAACGGATGAGAGTCAGGCGAGCGCGAGGTATTTGAAAGGACGTACTCGAATGCGGCCATGATGGTCCATTTTCGATTGTCCGCCTCGGGGAACACCAAGGATCGTGGGCCGTAAAATACCTAGGGCAAAGTCGGTCATGAGAGAAAACTGCATTACCCAGAACGTACTTCATCGTCGACTTCGTCCTTTTTCCGTGGTAGGCAATGGAGAAACTTCCAATTGGGGTTGGCACCACCCTCCCGGCAAAGTGCTTCTGTGATTTGATAACCAGCGAAGTCTTTGAGACGTTGTTCTTTTTCCGCCTCTTGCCCCATGGATATCCTGTAGAGGCAAAAATTGATGATTCACTTGACAAAAAGTGTGTGGTAGCTTCTCACCAGGTGTCAGTCACAACGACATCGGCACCCTTGACAGCTTCGCGGGGGTCGCTACCCCACCAAATACCTTTGTCGCACCCTAACTCCGTGACACGGTCCCACACATCCTTGGGACATTGGTACGCGGGCTGCGGTGGAGAAGCGACACGGAGCTTGTGCCCGAGACGCGGGTATGTGACCAGCATGTCGTGGAGGACATTGGCTGAGTCACCGACGTAGGCCACTGTGAGAGGGCGCAATGAGGGGAGGGGCTTATTTGTGCCAGGACCGGGGATTTGAGTCGGATCAAACAGGTGAGCATGCTCGTGCAGGGTGAGAACGTCTGCGAGAATTTGAGTGGGATGCCAGAGGGAAGAAAGGGCGTTGAGCACGGGGACGGGCGAATATTTTGCGAGTTCCTGCAGGGATATTAACACGAGTGCAGCAAACTCGGACTGGTAGAGCTTACCTCGATTTCCTCGTGGTCACCAACGCGAGCAAAGATGCCCTGACACATGCCGCCAAGAACACGGGCCGTATCGCGAGGGGACTCGTTCACGCTAAGTTGGATGTCGTCACGACCGAGGAAGAGGGCACGTCCACCCAGCAGAACGGCCGCTGTCTCTGCAGAGACGCGCGTGCGGGTGCTACGCTTTGAGAAGATGAGGGCAATAGATTTGTTAAACAGCGACTGTGAGGGCATACGCAGACGCGTATTTTTCTGGTTCCGGGACTGCGGGGAAAGCCAGGGGAGAGAGATCTGCTTGAGAGCGTGTGCATGGCTGACCATACGCAAGATCTGCGGGCCAGAGAGGTCGGCCATAGTCATGAGATGCGGTACTGGCGACATTGTCCTGATGTCAGAATCAGTGTAGCTTCAAGATACAGCTAAATTTACAACCGAGGTGTATAACGTCCTTTTGGCAAACATTTCCCGGGCCTCTCGTGACTCATTGGCTCATGTTGGCGTCTGCCAGTGGATCACGACCTGGTGTCGAGTTCGACACCCACCGCAGTGTGTCTACCACTGAGCGTGCGCACGATGCACAGTGTAGGCAGCGTGATTAGCTTGCTGTTAGTTGGATGCAATGCTCGTTCAACTGATCGCATAAACGAAACTTCCTAATCCTTTGTCCTTCGGTTGCCTGGATGCTTCCGACTGCGACCGCTACCAAACTATGATGTTTTCCAGTTCAGCACGTCGGAGGGGTTTCTTCTGTCTCAGTTTGATTCTCAAGAAACCCGAGAAGGGGTCTGCGACGGTCATACTCGGTGGGCTCTGACCGGATTTACCACCAAGGATTGATGTGGCAGTACTAGGAGACAATTACGTAATACATTGTTCGCCAATTGCCGAATGAAAAAGGCTGGGGACTGGCTTTAGCGACCCGTGACGAGGACAACAAGCGCCCAGGAGAGGGATCCTTGCCATATCGCGCTTGTCGTCCCGCCCTCACCATCGCCGGTGTCGACGACCACGGCGACGACACCCCCTTGCTTGCCATTCTCGTCGACGTCTCCGTCTTTTCCCAGTGGGAGAACATCCAGCCCACAATGTCCAGCAGCCGCACATCTTCCCTCTCCCCGCCTAGATCCGTCACTCCACCCGTCCCTGCAGTCACCGTCCAGCCTGATCATTTCTTCGGTTCAGAAGGCGCCCACCTCCCACCTTCTCCAAACTCCGATGCTAGGCCATGGCTCCACCCCGACGACGACCCGCTTGCACACCGTGGCATACCCGTATTCAAGCCCACCATGGACGAGTTTTCCGACTTTGAAGGCTACATGACAAATATCGAGTGCTGGGGACTCAAAAGCGGCATCGTCAAGGTCATCCCCCCAAAGGAATGGTAAACGCCATCCTTACAACGCGTACCAATGGTTCTCATCGTACCTAGGGTTGACGCACTGCCTTCAATTAAAGATAAACTCGCAAAGATTAAGATAAGATCTCCCATTGAACAACACATGCTCGGTCGCGGTGGTTTATTTCGACAGGAAAACATAGAGAAGCGCAGGGTTATGAGCGTCCGCGAGTGGGCCGAGCTCTGCAATAAAGAAGACTTCCGCGCCCCTGGCATCGATGACGTCGGCCTCCATGCTCGGGGCGCACGCGTCGGTCCAAGGCCAGCAAAAAGAGCTCGCCCAAGAGCTCCCAGCCACAAAGTGGAGTCCGTCGAGCCGGAGGAGATACCTCACTCTGCAGTTAAAGAGGAGCGAGGTGAGATGTCCACGGGTATGCTTGTCGACGAATCTCGTGGCGAGTACATGTCCCCACCCACCAGTGTTGGTAATCCTCGCACACCAACTGCTGATGTCGATCACCCGTCCACAAACACGCCCTCTCCGGGAAATGGGGCTGATTATGCTGGCGCAGAGTATGAAGGTGACCATCTTGCTGACATTGATGCCGACCAAACAGAAGAAAACCCGAAGCAAAAGGGCAGGCGAACGCAGACTCGTGAAGCCCGCGAAGCACAACTCGCCGAGCGGGCTGCCAAAGATGCCGCCTTCATGCAAGCCTTTGACCCCAACAAAGACTGGTTGCCCCCAGGTACCACTCCTGACGACTACACGATCGAGTTTTGTCAAAAGCTGGAGCGCCAGTACTGGCGAAATTGTGGCTTTGGACGTCCTGCTTGGTATGGCGCAGATTCGCAAGGTGCGATTCAATCGGTCATAACCAACTTGTCATTGAGATGATTTGATCAAGGTTCACTGTACACCGACGAGACGAGAATCTGGAATGTCGCCCATCTTCCTTCCTTCCTTTCGCGCCTCCTGCCCTCCTCTTCGAATGGCCTTCCTGGTGTAAACCTACCTTACTTGTACTTTGGGATGTGGAGGGCTACATTTGCCTGGCACGTTGAGGACATGGATCTCTTCAGTATCAATTACATCCACTTTGGCGCCCCCAAATTTTGGTATGCGGTACCCCAGGGACGAGCTGCCGCGCTTGAGGCAACAATGAAGAGTGCGGTCTTCGCCACTCATCCTGCGTCGAGTTTCTGACATTGGCGGAATAGGCTACTTCCCCAAGGATACGTCCCAGTGCCCGCAATTCTTGCGACATAAATCCTTCCTTGCTTCCCCGACGTTACTAGCCCAGTCGTCCTGCAGACCAAACTTCCTTGTTCAACGGGAACACGAGTTCGTTATCACGTACCCCCGGGGTTATCATGCAGGGTTCAATCTTGGATTTAATTGTGCAGAGAGCGTCAACTTTGCTCTAGAGAGCTGGATTGAACTTGGTCGCAAGGCGAAGGCATGTCAGTGTGTCTCTGACAGGTATTTTGTTCCATCTCTCGTAACTTCTAGTCTGAGGAGTCGTCAGCGTCCGCATAGACGTCGACCAGCTGCTGCGTGATATGCGGGACCGTGAGGTAGAGCTGCTCAATCCGCCTGTTCAGCCGCTATCATCGTCTAAGAGAAAGGCTGAGGGAGTCGATGGCGCGCCAAAGCAAAAACGACCAAAGCCGATAGTCGAACCCGGGTGGATCAACTCTGCCCTGCCTTCCAAGGTTTCCGTCACCCTTAAACTCGGACCTAAACCTCCAGAACCAGATGGCTTTCCTTGTTGCCTATGCGTATCCATGTCGCACGATGGCCTTTTGCGTGTCCAGGATCCACCCATAGGAAAGAGAGAACTCCCTGAATCACTGTCAACTGTCCATGATGCCACTAGATGGATGGCGCACGAAGAGTGCGCAAAGGTGGTGCCCGAGACATGGGTTGATATTGTGGAGTCTGCGGGGATTTTCCCTGATGGGTCGCATGTTCAGGAGTCGAGGGTGTTCGGGGTGGATGCGATCGTGAAAGACAGATGGAATTTGGTAGGCACCATTTCTTTTGCAGATTCGTTCTTAATGACGTGCTTCAGAAATGTTCTGCTTGTACCAAAGGACGACAGAAGGCACATGGTGCCCCTATCCAGTGCACCAAGGGAAAGTGTACCAAGTCATTCCACGTGTCCTGTGCGAGAGAAGGGCAAAACGGTGTTTCTTACACTGTATTGCGCGAGGTCGAGAAGGAAGTCATTCTGATTGATATGCAGCCACCATCTTCTCATATACCTCACTCGTCTGGAGAGCCTTCTCGATCTGAGGTGACACGCGGGGAGTTGGTGGCCCATGCCGTACAACCTATTGTAGATGCAGAACCTCGTGTGCTGAAAACGATCAAGAAGAACGAAGTGCAAGTACTATGTAATCAACACAACCCAGTGAGCATTTGGAAATGCGGCTTTATCTCCCCCATAATTTATTCTGTCGCTAGGCCGTCGCCGCTGCGAAGAAAGCGAGCAAGCAGGATAAGATCCGAAATGAGCTGCTTGCGCTTCCATCAATGTCTCGAATCAAGATTCGCGTGAGCGCCGGAGTTTTTGAAGTCTCCCTAGTCCGTGTTATCGAGGAGACCAAATCCATCGAAGTGCTTTGGGATAGGGGTGTTAAACGAGAGTTCAAGTGGGGCAGCGTCGTGTTCGGTCAGACTGATGGCCAGACTGTGATGCAAAAACCATCTGAACCTGCGCCCGAACGTGAGTGCGATTCTTGTGTTGTCGACATGTAAGATATCTAATCTTCACGTGTTCATTATGCAGCGGCGCCTCAGCGGACCAAGGACGTAACCCCAACGCTTCACGTTGCAACCTTCCCGCCCGATGTGTCGTCTTCGTCTAGTTCCTCCACTTCGGCTGCAACACCTGCGCCTGCATCTATGTATATGATGCCCACTTATCATTATCAGCCTTCCTCGGCAATGTACGTGACTGGGTCCTGGCCCTACCAGACGTGCCAAGCCCCAACCCAACACGTCCCGTATTCGGTAGCATACACCTACCCTGGGTATTATCCGGCGGCAGTGCAAACGACTTGCAGATCTCCCGCGGGCAGTGCGGGTACACAGGGCACGTATTGCTCTCCATTGCAGTGGCAACGGCCATACACAGGTCCAAGGACTAATTGTGATTCCGCAGGGTCGTCTGGTCAGGCGCATCCAACGCAGCCGTGACCCAGGAATTGTGACGCTGTTGGGACTCTGACTATCATGATAGACTTGGACCTTTTAACAGCAACGTAACTAAACATTCTGCTGCTCTGTAATGTATATCGCACTATTCGATAATTTCGTTATTTTTTTTTCTTAGTCAATAGAGTTTGCAGCTTCCCTTGTTCAACGCAGGGACGCTTAGGGGCTAAGTGAGGGTCTTATTAGTCAGCATTTTCCTGGAATACGTATCACGTGCGCACCTTTATTACCGCGTCTCGGGTCGCGCTCATAGTCAGCGCCTGCTTCACAGCTATTCAACATACTATCACTGACCGGGACCGACCAACCGAGCTAGAACTGCATATACTAGCAACATCCTCTCCTTATCAGTATGTGGTTAATAACAGGCCCTTTTGATTCCGGAAGTGGGGATATTACCACCACCAGTGAGTCCATTTGGCGATGTATCTCTCACTCTTGTCAGTTATTTGGCCACAGAGACGAAATTGCTAAAGACGGGTCGTAAGATTTCTCTTGGTCGTAAAGACAAACCCTTGGTTGTGAACAACAAGAAGATATCTCGCGACCACTGCGAGTTCGCGGTAGGCCCTTATTCACAAGACGACGTGGTGCGTGCCCACGGTAGCGAATGAATTGATCTCTCGTTGTGATGACACACCTGATTTAGGTCAACCCGTCGTTTGTCCCGACGTTGGAGATATACAATGCAAAGGAGAAACCAATGTCGATTGACCGGGACGGACTAGCCATGATTGTGAATCCCTCGTCTTCGCACGAACTTAAATCTGGGGATAAGATCAACATCGTAGTAGGTATATCTGTCGAGTGGGTCGTATCTCCGTGAGTGGTATTCTCCATCTCTGACTGGATCGATAGGGTACACTGGCGATGCATGGCATGTTTCCTTCCACCTGCACGGTCTCTGCCATCTCTATCCCGCGAAGATTGTGCAGAATTGGGTGAGTATTTTACATCATCTCGTGTGTTCTCGAGTTACAATGGTGATTTTAGGCATATGTCTGGTAACCTCTCCGACCTCGTTTGCGACACACCATCTCACTCCCAAGTATGAACTTACCGTCCCATTGGCTACATCCTTGCTGTCGGCTACCCAGCTCGTGAAAGCAGAATGGCTGCAAGAACTCATTCGCTTAGGAACCACATCTGACGATAGTCATCCCTTCAAACTGTCGTCTTTGGAACAGTCCTTCACCCCTCCTTTGGAGAGCAAATACAGACCAAATTTCTCCCCTTCGTTGGCGACCTCACTCAAGTCTTTCAAGTTCTGGGAGCCGAATGAGGAGAGACTTCATCTTTTAAAGGGATATCGTTTCGTACTACTCTGTGATGGTGAGGGACAGGTCGATGGGGATACAAGGGAGTTGATCATTCGGGGCGACGGCGAGTATGAATGTTTTCCCCTGACAAACGGGGAAGCAAAGTGGAGACAGATGCTAGGCAAGGCAAAACGGAAAGTTGACGAGGCTGGCTTGAAAGTCGCCATTGTTGCCCGCGACCACATAGTGCAGACTACCGTTGGTGCGGACAAGTGGAGGAATATGGCTGCCGAGGCACAAAGGTTGATGCGTTGTTCTGCATGAATATGGCGGTAGGACTCATTTCGTGATACAGTCTCTCATTGCCGCTGGTCAATCTGGACACGTTGATGAACGCAGTGATCAACATTGATGCATCGCTAATTAGTGAAGGGTCCTCAAATCAAGGTGCTTTTGCTCTGTTCCTTGTCTCAAATTTCTTTGACTCCTATAGCAGACGCCTTGGCCGAGAGTGGATCCCCTCTCCCAGACTTTGTTCCAAATACCCATCCAAGTGAACCGTCGTTGCCTGTTGAACCGGAGAAAGCTCCCACGGAGTCTAGCGAAATTCCTAGCAAATCACCGTCACCTCCGCCCAAACTGTATGGCTTGTCTATTCCCCCTCCGCCTAGCAAGGTATGCATATACCCCCCCCCTTGACTTGTCACCGAGTCCGACCGCTTTCAGACCCTTATTCGTCGGACTCGGCCCCCGTCGACGACTTGCGCCGAAGAACCTATCGTGTCGAATGTCAAGGAGGAGACCCAGGCGGAAAATATAGGATACACTCTTCCTCCAGTACGTTCACTCCTCAGCTACTCAAAAAGGGAAGTGTTAAACGCTGTGCTAGCTCCCTGAGATGACGCGATCGTCCAAACTGAGACGACGGACACCCGGACCAGCTCCTTCAGTCCAGGAGCCCGTTGCAGAAAACGAGCGGAGCCAGGAACCTCCGCTGAAAAAATTTAAGGCGCTTTTTGATGCAAGTGATCCGGACAAGATGACCGTCGATTCACATGATATTCGAGAAGTATATGACTCCGCGATGAGGGACTCCGTTGGTTTCACTCAAGGCGAGAGCCTCACACAAGCTGACTCGCGACCACTGCATTCCCAAATAGCTGCTCCCCGGCGAATGCTTGATGCAGTGGCTGAGGAAGAGGAGGAGAGTGGGCATTCGCACCCCCGGCTTACCGCACCTGCACCTACATTGCCTCGTCCTCGTCGGAAATCTCCTTTGCCACAAGAAACTCATGAGTCGCGTGTCCATGCTACGCAGGAGCCCGGAACGAACAGCAAACCACCGTCAAAGCGAACTAATTCCAAAATTGTGCAGAATCATCAAATTGATACTGATCCGACCTTCCTAACTGCCATTGCATCGAGAAAAGGGAGAAAGAAGATGGCCGAGGATGAATTTGACCGAGAATTCAATAATCTTCGTATCTCGAAACCAGATATCCGTCGCGAAGACGAACAGGAGTGGGAAATTCTTGGAGACTTTGATGCCGAGGCAAGGAACCTACGGGGTAACTTCATGGTGGTGATTGACTTGGAGGTCTTTCTCCGGGATTCTGGCCCTGCTGCTGCGACGCGTACCTATGATGGTCGGCCAAACTACAAAAAGTTCAAGAAGGTACGTTTGGGCGACATTTATCGTGGCCGTCCCTTAAAAAAAACTCAGACACCGACCTCTTCATCGCGTGC
>JBBPJN010000272.1:0-17695 GCA_038088755.1 Boletus aff. separans
AGTCATGTCATCTCCGGTAGTTTTTTGATGTCCTCAAGCAACTCCATGGTCATGTATTCGAGTAAGTATACGAGGGTGATTGTGGTAACAGACTAAACTCAACCCTCCATCAAGATACACGGTGACGGTCACCATGAACAACACATATGATTATGACCAAGTGTCCCGCGAGGCTTTCCGTGGTGTGAATCCTTCTTTATCCCATTTACTGCTTATGATCGATCACGAGATGTATTTGTTTCAAGTGCTCCATCTCCCGTCGTAGTTTCCTGGCACGTCATTCAAGAGGAAAATGGGGGTGGCACGCGAGTCTTCGAAGTAGTACCTCGAACGACTACGAGTATTCTTTTCAAAACGGGCTAACAGTGTGAAACAGTCCAACTCTGTCCTGATGACGGTGCACCCGGCAGTGCAGGAAGAAGCGCAAGCGAAATTTGATGCGGTAGTGGCAAAGATAAATTGCTGACGGTGGATGGTCGATCTTTATTGCCCTTCTGAGATGCTGTTTTCCGGGATCCTCAGATACAGTCCCACGGCTCTATGTGAGTGATTCCGTGTCTCGGTTAGTTCACGCCGTTGATCCTATTAAATCACCAAGCGGTTCACCATGCCGTTATTGACGATGACGTATGTAAAGGATTCCATGTTCCAAAGGGCTAATATTTAGCTACCTCCTTGAGCTGCCAAGCGTCAGTCGATGCCCATTTTCAGGTTCTATCCTCATAGCGAACCTGTGGTCAGTGTGTTATACACATATCTGGACCTGGTCTCGATGGTTTCTTTCTGTTAGGGCGATGGGACACGATGAATCTGGGTACCCAACCCACTCGTTCATACCCGAGCGATTCCTCAACGAAGACAGTTCCCTCGAGCCTAACGACGTCGAACACACTATGATAAACCAGCCCGCGACCACGTGAAGTCGCGCTCGTCATAACAAAAACAAACACAAGTTTAAACAGCTCCGTGAACGCGGGCGGGGTGAGCACGCCAAAGACGATGTCGAGATCCGTCGGGATCACCCCGATCTCGATGCGGCGCAGCCAATGGTGTTAAATCGACGCCAGCGAAAGTGCGCGCAGGATGCGGAGTCCTTTGTCTGCGGAGAGACTCGAGACGGGTGACTGCAGCGCATGAGGTGCTTGACAAACTTTGAGTATGTTCATCGAATGCTACCAAACAATGCACTAACTTACTAGGGCATGTTCGGCTCAGCCAGTTGTCTCGCGGGATATTGATCCCCCCAGGCAGTGTGGGTCATAGAGTCACTAAAAAGATGTGAAATGAAGGCATTTGCAGTTCCGGGGAAGTGGATAGAGGGAGCGTCACAGTGGGAGGTGAGCTGGTTCAGTCCCAAGCTTAGCCAATATGCCGATCCTCCTGGACCAAGCTACCTTGTTTCTGTCTGTTGAACGACTACGGAGTCGTGCCGCCCATCCGACCAGAAAGAACCGAGATCACGGCTCCAGGCAGTCCGACAGTGCGCGCGGAACTTAACCTTATGGACGTATGCCTTATACTTCATTTGTACATTGGAGTGTGTTATCTGCAGCCTAGTATGTACACGAATTCGAACATGTATTACATACATAAACAACGCAATCGAATATAAATCTCAAGCGGCTCAAGCCCACGTTGCCTGTTTCCCACAGTTCTAGCTCTGATGGCACGACACATCGAAACTGATGGATCACCTATAGGTCCAACTCGGCCATCTTGTACCTCTCTGCGGCAAAATGGAAATCATAATATCCAACGGTAAACTGCCGGAAGGCATTGGTAGCCTCAGAAGATCCTTCTAAGATCTCCATTACTGTCTTGTAAAGGTCTTTGACTGACTCCACCACACGTTCGAGGCTCCCCAGCTTTGATTCCTTGTTCCGAGCTGCCATCAAAGAAATGTGGTTAGCGTTGTCACCTGCAACCTCTTCCTTGTAGAATGACAATACGTCACTGTCATGGGTCATGAATGAAGCGTCGAACGTGAATCGAAACAAATGCTCACTTTAGCTCGTTCATGAACTGCATTACCTCGGGCAGCGCCTGAACGTACACGGTCAAGGGGATCTCAGGCGGGAACACCATAGACGCAAAAGCCTCTGGGAAACCAGACAAATTTCGATGGTAAGTAGGATACTGTCTGGCGGCACGAGAGATCTGTCGATGATTACAGTCGTCAGATCGAACGTTCCAATTCCAAACGATGGCCATACCTTCATGGATGCCGTCTCGTAATCCAGCAATGTGGACGTGATAAAGTCCAAAGTTGCTGTGGTGATTAAATTAGAGAGAACGGGTCGGAACAACTGCGGCGCTTGGAGGGTGATATCTGCGAGAGCGTCCAGGGCCGCATTCCCTTGTTGTTCCCTCTTGATGAATCGTTCGTTGAACAGATACATGTTCGGAATCTCTGAAGGGGAACGCGAAGGCATGTCGTCGACACACATGGTGACCGCCATGTAGAGTGCCATCCATACTTGGGTTGGATGATGAGTATAATGCCTAGCGGCTGTCGCTATATATGTGACGGTATCCTGCAAGTAACCCCCCAAAGAGTGGTCGCCTTCCATGGGGTAGCCACGTCGCACGGCTTCATCAATGCATTCTTTGTAAAACCTGTCGTCAAACGGAAGGACTCTGTAGGAGATATTTTGTTCCTTCAGAAGAGAACGAATGACCGTCCTCAGGGCCTGGATCTGTGGGTAACATTAATTGTCGAAAGCTGCATTGATGTTTACTAACCTCTTGCGAGTCGATCATCGTCGTTCAAGTTGAGGAGAAAGTATGAGTCACTGTTAGCATTTTATACACAGGAGTGAATGGTCCTTGTCCCACTGTTCGGGATAAGTGCGACAGGACAGCCGTACCTGACTACACACTCAGAACAAAAAAAAAAGTACCGGCCCCCGATGGCCGCGGTACTAGTGGCGCACCTCAGGCCGTGCGGTGGCTGGTGGCCGGTGACCACTTGACCCCGACGCACGCAATGAGATTGAAGAGCGATGGTAGTCTAGGGCAACGGCCATGCTTGGTGTACTTGATATTGACAAACACAGCTACCGCAGTCGCGGATTCCTCTGGTGACCGGCGACCCGCGATCATACTCACTCTCGGACGCCACGGAATGAACCGAACGATTAAAATACGAAAAGATCTCCGAGGTGTCCGAGATCGAGGTCGGATTCAGACACGGTTGTGCGTTTTGCGCCTTTCCCGGACTTCAAACCGCACCAGCAACTGCATACACGCACACTTTGACATTGCAAAGTAGGTTTGTTCACTTGAAGTACATGAAACCGACTATCATGTGATATTCAGCCCGATTTTGGGAGGTATTGAACGCCATCGGATGGGCAAGAGCTACTAGTAAAGCCAGGGGAGCCTATGTGATCATCAGCGCCGGGGTCTAAACCGGTAACCACATGTACTCACCGATGGGAATAAAGTTGCCGTCAATGACTGATCCCTGCAGGTTGAAGTACCAACTAATTGTGTTCAGGCCACCATTCGAGCAACCGACATCAGGAGTAAACTGAGCCCAGACAATGTCAACTACAAACTCCACATTACAAACGCATACTTACACCTCCAGAACCTGTCTGAAGCGCGGAGAGAATGTCCGACAATGCATACGTTTGAGATGTGGAGGGCGTTATACCAGCATTGGCGAGCCAGGTGTACGTGGGGAGAGTCTGGAACAACATGACAATGGTCTGGCAGTATGCCACAGCCTTCACGAAACGAAGTCAACCACGTGCGCGATGCCCGGCTTGTCGGCAACTTACTTCGGCTCCCTGGGAACTGCCGGATGGGAGGCAGGAAGGATCAAGCGTGCTGAGAGGAATCCGATTTCAGAGACCAATGGAAACGAGGCAGTGGATGGGGTTTCTACCTAAAGCACGTGCCATGCTTTACCCATTCGTGCTGGACTGCTATCAGCGAGACAAGTGCATGGTCGAAATGTGACGTACGTTCCAGAGTTTCTCGTTGCTGCCGTCTGCGTTCAACCAGTATTCCTTCATGTAGTCCAGCGTAGAGGTAGCGCCCTGGTCTGAGAGAAGCTGGACGAGGTCACTCCAGCACCCCTCTTGAAAGTACGTAGGACAGGTCACACCTGGGCAATATCGTAGTCTGCACGCGACGGATCACAACTCTCTTGGTATGTGCCATCGCAACTGCGTGTAGGGAGATGATGAGTGCCAGGTGCATGAACCCCCTTTAACAAACGCACTTGTCATCCCACAAGCCTGACAGCTGCCTAAGATTCGACGGTAATGCTTTGCAGAAAAATCACTCACCGTGGATGGTCCAGCTATCGGCAGGGCTACCAGGTACGTTGGTATCCCAGAACTTCCGGGATTGTAGTTAGTTGCAGGGAAGGTATACATGGCGAGAGCATACCTGAGTTTGCAACAACAGGCCCTACGAAAGAATGAATTAAGATAGCGTCGGTGTGTACAAGACGTGAAAAAACGTACACTCGGATATTCGGTGCAGCATGTGTCGGGCGGTGTACTCGTAGTCTGACAAGAGACCTGACCGGATGTGGAACAGCCGGAGCTGATATCGCTCAAGAGGCGGGGGATAGCCGTCGCTCGCGACAACCCAAGAAACTGAGCTGACAAAATAAAGGCCAACATGATTCTAAGCAGGATACCGAATTTCTACAGGTCCAAGTATATATAGGTGGACGGGGCCAGAGCTTGGCATATTCCCAGTGTTGCTACGCGTCCGTCCTTTGTCCAGAAGGAATGATAATCAATACAGTCACTTGGCGTACGACTGTCCATGCGTGTGGCACCATGACCGCCCATGTGGCCTACAGGCTATATAACCTAAATGGGCAACGTCAAGAATAGTCCCCACACCAGTAATCCTACCAAAATTCGAGGAGAAAGCTGGCATGAGGGATTTCCTTGGTAGATCGTTGTGATAATGTACGTCAATTTGGACGCTACTGAGAGTGAGGTGCTTGCCAGTTCGATGCCCCGTGGATGGGTTGAATTACATCGGTCTGTATTCATCCTCTTCGCCTTCAGAACCACTGTGCATCGCCAGTGTCCACGTGTCAGTCTAATGGCGTCGCAGGAACGTGTGGTCGTGCACATTCTGAGAAGAGCATGGAATGATAGACTCTGATGGCAAACCCAAACACAGCTGCAAGTCTGGGATTGATAGATGGCCAGATGAACGGTTGTCGATAACCTTGGATGATATCGCTGGTCGCGGGAGGAATTCAATTACTTGGAACCGACCGAACGAGGGTATCTGGTGCAATCGTATCCCTAATTTGTCTTTACCTTGTTACACATTCGACCGTCGTCGATTGATCCACGAGGCCATGAATGCGAGTAATCGGTGTGCGAGTGGAACGTTCGTCCGATTGTGACGATGTCCTCGCCTTACTTCATTTTGAGCTCCCCTTCCATGTGTACCCCAACCAGAAATACGCCCGCAGGACAGCTTACATAAAGCGTCTCCACTCTTCCTGGCATGGAGCGTACAACTCGCATCTGGAATGGGAACGTCAGCACACGGGTCGTCACATGGTACGGGTGGTAAAAATAAAACAAGATAGCCCATTTGACAGACATCATCACAATGGCCATGAACGTCATATGGGACAGAGCCACTCGGATATTTGTCCTGACTCCTGAACCACGTCGTCGATATGGCTCCGGGACGGTTGGTTGACTAATTAACCTGCCGATAGAGTCGTTTGGATGTTGGACCAAACGTCCCGGAAATCCGGTACCACAGGTGAGATCGACACTGACTAGGAAGTGCCTTATGTAGCAAAAAAAACCTCGGTCTTTAAATATAAGCAAGGACTCCACATCAAGAGCATGCTCGGAGGGGTTTACGCGATCCACAAAGAGACCGAGCCTCACAATCACGATCACGTTCCAGACGACGATGATACGTAGTTGCCACTGTCCCACATGACTCTTGATCCTCGACGTCATCCGAAGGACTTTGCCGCCGAGGCACTACGTATTCACGTCCCTCTTCCGAATCAGAGGAGAAACTTGCAGCCAACCGTTGCTGTCAACACAATTATGGTACACCGTGACCGGATAGTGAATCCCGAGCCCCGGTATCCCTTCCGTGAGAAGCTCGTTTGTAGTAGGAGCACGCATAGAGGGATATGTAAGTCGCATGCTATAGTGCATATATTCAAGTAAATTATGGACAGAAGTCGTGAATGGATCATCTACAAGTCTAATTCCACTAATTTGTACCTCTCCGCGGCAAAATGGAACTCATAAAATCCGACCACGCTCTGCCTAAAGGCATCACAAGCTTCAGGGGATCCTTCCAAGATCTCCATGACCGTCTTGTAGAGGTCCTTGACTGACTCCACCACTCGCTTGAGGCTCTCCAGCTTTGATTCCTTGTTCTGAGCTGCCATCAGAGAAATATGGTTGGCATTGTCACCCGCAATCTCTTCCTTGTAGAATGACAGTACGTCACTGTAATAGGTCATGAATGGAGCCTCGAATGTGTCTCGAAACAAGTGCTCACTTTAGCTCGCACTGCAACTGCATTACCTCGGGCAGCGCCTGAACGTACACGGTCAAGGGGATCTCAGGCGGGAACGCCATGAACGCGAAAGGCTCTGGAAAGCCAGACAAAGTTCGAAGGTAAAAAGGATACCGTCTAGCGGCACTAGAGAACTGATGATAATCAAAGTTGTCAGTCGCATGCTCTCAATGGAAACGACGACTATACCTTCATGGATGCCGTCTCGTGATCCAGCAAGTTGGACGTGACGAAGTCTAAAGTTGCCGTGATTATTAAATTAGAGAGAATGGGTCGAAACAAGTCTGCCGCTTGGCGAGTGATATCTGCGAAAGCGTCCAGGTCCGCGTTCCCTTGTTGTTCCCTCTTGGTGAACCGATCGTTGAACAAATAGATGTTTGGGATCTCTGAAGGGGAACGGGAAATAACGTCGTCGACATAGGAGCCAGCTGCTGTGTAGAGTGCCATCCATACTTGGCTTGGACGGTGAATATAGTGTCTGGTAGCTGTTGCTGCATATATGACGCCGTGAGGCAAGTACCTCTTCAAAGAGTGGCCGTCATCCATGGGGTAGCCACGTCGCACCGCTTCGTCAACACACTCCTGGTAAAGCTTGTCATCAAACGGAGAGACCCTGAAGGAGACCTCATGCTCCCTCATAAGCGAACGAAGGATCGTTCTGAGGGTGTGAATCTGTGGATAGCGTTAATTAATAACGAAAGGTATGTAACGTTTACTCACTTCTTGCGAGCTGGGCATTGCAGTTGGCATGAAAAGTGTGAGCTGCGGGTTGTTCTTCTTTCACCCAGTGATGTTGACCGTTTTGCAACTAATGGCCACTGCATTTATACCCATAATTGACAACCCCGGATGAATGGATTTTGTGTTCCCGGTTCCGTTCCACCCCTCGAGAACGTTCTCCCTGTGTTCAGGTGGACATGGGTTAGTCCACTTTAAGCAGGAATGACTTCTTTTCACCAATTATGACGCCTGTGATAATCTAGCGGTGTTTGAAAATGCCACGGCCTGCAACATCCCGGTACCAGAGTCTGCCGGTGGATGAGTCGGTGAGTGACAGATAAAGTAGCCGACATCCTCGCATGCAGAGATCAGTTGCTTTCGATGACCGCGTCTGATCAATAATTCCTGTGTGAAGTGATGAAGAGAGTGCCCGTCATTATGTACGTACGTATGGAACATTGCTTGTTTCATTCTACAAAGTATTTAGCAACCTCGCATGTTGCCTCTGCTCCTGCCGCACAGACAATCTCAGTCTCACCACGTATACTCAAAGAGTCTCCTAGGACAGGAAAAAAAAACATACGAACCAATAGTATAACGTTCTGCAATGGCGGCCTGTTTCCGAGGCCATGACTTAACAGCTTACTTCTTCTCTAGTTTGTTCCCAAGGGATGCTTGTGGAGATGCTTATAAAGTCCGTGAATCTCAGATACACAACCCGCGTACACATGTGAGACCAAAAGCGGCATCTAGAACGCTGGTCAGTGTGTAAGTACAAATCGACAACTTAACTGGAAAATAGGATACTGTATAATAGCACCAGAGATCTACCGATAATCATGGTTGTCAATTGAATGTTTTCAATAATAAAAACCATGGTTATGCCTGCACGACCATCTCGACAGTCCCGCAGGCCAGCAAGATGGACGTAACCAAGTTCAAAGTCGACGTGATGATTAAATTAGAGAGAATGGGCCAAAACAAGTCTGCCGCCTGGCGAACGATATCTGCGAATATGTCCAGAACTGCATCCCCTAGGTGTTGCCTCTTGGTGAATCGGCATTAAGCAGATAGAGGTTGCGGGTCTCTAAAGGGAAATGGGTAGGAATGTCGTCGACATAGTGGCAGTCGTTATATATTTGATGCAATCTTGCAAGTACCTTTTCAAAGGGTGGTCGTCATCCACGAGGTGGCCATATCGTACTGCTTCATTTACACACTCCTTGTAAAGCTTGTCCCAACGGAAGGACTCCGCAGATGATATTGTACTTCATTAGAAGCGAACGAATTGTTGTTCTACTTGTCTGAATCTGTGAATAGCGCTAGTTGACGAGAGCTGCTCCGATGTTTACTCACTTCTTGCGAATCGAGCATTGTCATTAAAGTTCGAGAAAAAGTATAGGCCAATAAGCTATTCTTACACCCGCTGATGGACGGTCCTCGGTCCAATTCGGAGGATGGTCCGGGTCGCTCTCTTTGATTCAGAATCGGGAAAGGAAGGCAACGCCAATTTCCCTTTATGATATCTATTAGCCTGGGGGGTGGTTCTATGCGAGTGTTGGATATATGCAGGCAGTGGTACGTCTGCTCGAACTAATAGCAATCAATGCATCGGAATGAAAACAGCTCGGAAGTTCACTAAAATGGTACCAACCTACCATATACATGTTAACACACTGCAAGGTTGGTTATCAGCCCTCCATGACTACGCGAACTTTGGATATATATGCATGCAGTGGTATTTGAATTAACCCGAATCAGTAGACTGAAAGACAAGCTGATTGGCACCTGTACATACATGCCTGGCAATGCCCGCTACCTGTCTGAGTTTACGCGTGAGATTTTCTAATTGCACCCTGCCAGAAACATTTTGAAAGAAGCTAGTTATCAGCCTCCATGGTGGACATACTTTCATAAATAATACACGCGGTGGCACGCCTGAGTGTGAGACTCGAGCAAACTGCATCCCATGAAAAGCCACGCACAGGGAATCAGCTAGATTCGGGAGTTGATACTGAACAGTCTTACTATAATCACAAATACGTGTTTGCATTCTGGGCATACGAAAACTGATTGCACCCTCTTCACCAAAGAGTGCTGCAGGGTACTTTGCTGAGACATTGGGGGTATAAACTGCATTTTCAATCAGAGGAATAAGGAAAGACTATAATATACGGTTTACAGCGAGAGCGTACAAAGAATATAAATTATCACAAACAACCGGTCATCTGTCCAAGGGCTGAAAGCGGGTGTAGTACTGCTTAGTTTGTGCTTCCACCATCTCCTGTGTGGATTCTGGAAGATCTTCTGCAAAACGTCCTGAATACTCCATCAGTCATGATAACAAATCAGAGCCAGAGTTTGACGCGAACCTGGTGATCCGGCGAACAATGCCAAGGCGGGTATGACGGTATTGGGTGGGATGACGGTATTGTCCGCAACCTTAGCACAATCCTTGATTATCGTGAACTTTCCCTGAGAAGCGGGCCATTGAGAACGAATCAACTGGGCGGCACATCTGCAAGCTCACGATGATACAGTTCTTTCCAATGACGACGTGGTTGCCAATAGTTGCTGCTTCAACGACCGAGTTGGCGCCAATGTGAACGTGGTCTCCAATCTTCATTGGATAATAATTGAAGTTTCCGCGGTACGTTTTATAGGGCGGTCTATTAGAGAGGAACGTCGAATGTGATGCATATCCAGCAGAACGGAATGTCAGCACACCTCATGATGCAGCCATCCCCAACCAGACAGTATCTGCCCAAGGATATGACCACTGCATGCCCTGGCCCAGTTCTTCTGAGATCCCCTCGAATGATGGCACCACTCGATATAATTGTCTTGCCACCGAGGATGATGTTTTGTGGTCCTGCTATAGTGGCTCGCCGCGAAACCTTGTTGCCTGTATCCTTTCAATGCGTCCAGAACCAGATTATACATCTCAGTAAACCCAGGAGGGCTCGCTCATACCGTTTCGATGAACTCGGCCTTTGAGTAGTAGACAGGTGCATCCATGTTCAGCCGACGAGACGCGTCTACGGCTAATGGCCGAAAATGTAAAAGGGCCGGAGGCTTGCGCCTCAAACCACCCTCAGCGTTCAAACAATGTTGCCTGCCCATACAACACTCACGCTCGGGCGAAGCCTTTGTCGAAGAGCAATACTCCAAAAGTTCACGCTCGGTACTGTCGACGACCAATGTAGACATTTCTCGGGCTGGAAGCGCTGTGGCGGCACGGCACAACGGCTTCTGACCACCCCCAACGCTGGACGACTTGTGGGGGGGTCACTGTCCTCGCGACAGTTATCCCAATCAACCAGAGCATCACACAGTGCCGCCTCCGGCGCACAGTCCAGCACATTAGACCCCCGGGAGGACAGCCAGCCTGTGGCATACCATGGTCCCCTGACGCAGACCTTTCGCCGTCTCAAAATCTTCTCGCTCGCCTCGCTCGGCCTCACGTTCACGATGGCGCCGTTCCTCTTCATCGTCGAATCCTCCCTGCCCATGTCCGCGCGCGTCTTTCTGACCGCCACGGCCATATCGACCAGCAGCATCTCCACGGCGCTCGTCAGCTGGTGCGGCGCACCATACGTCGTGGACCTCCGCCGCCTCGCCCCGGCCGAGGACGGCGGCATCGAAGGGGTCGAGATGACGACCCTCACGCTGATGCTCAAGAAGCTCACCACGCGCGTGTATGATGCGGACTTTTTGGTGGAGACGAACCGCCCGTTTGCGAAATGGGAGCTTCCCCTAGCGATACAGCTACCTCCCACGGAAGAGGACCCTGTAACGGCGGGCAAAGCGGGTGCCCCGGGGGAGGAGGAGACAGTTGCAGAGACGCTCAATGACGAGGGCGAGGTCGTTGGTCGCTGGATCGTCAAGTGGGGAGAGGGAGGCACTGGACGTTGTTGGGGTACTGGCAAGGTATTACGGTAAGACGTGCGTTATCTGGTCGTCGCGCCGAACTGACACATGCCGCCATGTGCTAGTTACTTCAATGTACACGAGGAGCTCCTCTAATGGGCAGAATGAACACCGTTTCTGTCCCCTTGTTCGCTAAATGTCGTCCATGTACATTTAAGTTTTGCGTCGGGTATCGCTTGTGAATGAGGAGCAGTAGTGGTCCCACGCATATGTGACGTATCAAACTAACTTCCTCTCCAAGTTCGACTAATCGCCCAGGCCATGTGGTCCAGTGAACCCTTGAGACCGTTATGACTCACGCTAGAACATTCTCTATGTACATGGTTACGATGGTCATCACTCGCCGTGTTCTCCATGTAAAGCCGTTCTCGATGTCCTGACTTTAGCCTCGTCCACACGATGCCATTATCTTAAGGTTCCCGTGGCAAGAAAGTGGCCGCCGTGCCACCGCTAATCTATCTTTATTTGTCGGCTGCAGGGACATTGACATGATCCGGACGGCGGCGGACGTCGTATATGGCAATCCGCATCATATCAGTGCGGTGATGAGCGGTGCCGGTCAGGATGGGGCTCCCGGGCCAGCCACAGTGGCCACGTGCCGTCCTGCGTTTATCAGATCCGGTTACGACCTCAAGGGCCGATGCACCCATTCTTGGCTGTCATGGAATGTATCAGACATGAGGTCAACAGTGCCGAGTTTTGATCTATCCCACATCAGGGATTCCTTTTGTTTTGGGTGGTAGAAAGCCGTCGCTGGTTGAACCCCGTTTTCATTTCCGTCCACGGATTTGAACCAGTGGAAAATCGAGAATCCAGGATCTGATCCCGGTTGGAGCGGTTCCCAAATCATAAATTCACCATATGGGCGAGATAGCCAAAATAAAAGGACACTGGCATAGCGAAATGAGATGGTATTTAGCCGATGTTATCCTGTAGCAGTTGCGGCCGATCAGTTTGATCATACAGCAAATGTGAATGTGTGCGAGGTAACTAAAGTTTGCTCCTTATCTCCCTGATCCGTGCGCCTTGAAGGCGTTCATCTGTAGAATGGAGAGATCATTTCTGATGATCGAGGGATGTGAAACGAATACGCACAGTTGGTGTCATAGAGATTATCTTGCGGAACAGGAGCGGTGTGCAGATGGATGTTGGAAGCATCGACCATCTCGGGTACAATTTCTTTGATGTCACGCGCACCCAATAGTCGCATGTTCATCTCAAACTCATCCTGACAACCAAGTCAGTGGCGGGACCAAGAAAACGTGTCCAGCGACCATTCGTACATGCAAGACTTGCAAGGCCCTTTCCACTCCCTCTTGTCCGTACGACGAGAATGCATAGATGAACGGACGGCCTACGCCAACTGTTGCATCTTGTAAGCATAAGATTACACTAATTGGGGGTGCCACCATCATACCTGCTGTAGCTCCGAGGGCAACGGCCTTGATGACATCAGTTGCGCGACGGACACCTCCATCAACGAACAATTGGAATGTCTCGTTAGGGAAGTTCAGCCCACGCTTTTCCTTTAGTTTGTCCACCACTTCGACAAGGATCTCAATCCCGGAACGCGCAAACTCCAATTGACGACCACCGTGGTTAGAAAGGACAACTCCAGCTAGCCCTATGTCGTACGCCTCAAGGGCATCTTCCCAGCATTGCACACCTTTCAGGATCAATGGCACTAACCCCACAAGAGATCAGGGCCGTTCAGGGTGAATTAGGTTCTCGGAACTTACTATTGGTTATGCTCTTGAAAAATTTCATGTCGGACCAATTCAAAGACGGATCGATGAAAGACTTTGCGCACACAATATGACTCATATAGTTCCCCGAGAAATTATACCGCACTTACGCTGATGGCTCTTGCGGCACCCTGCGAGCGATCAACGCCGCCTTGCCCTGCTTGCCTCACCTCTGAGGGATCCTCGGCTTCAAACTTTTGCCTCATGTCCTTCTCACGACGACCAAGCTGAGGTGCATCGACAGTGATGAACAAACCCTTGATTCCACGCTTCTCAGCGTGCTGGACAATTCGCTTAGTAATTTCACGATCCTTGTTCACGTACAGCTGTAGGAACTGGACTTGGCCAGGAGCCGCGGCATCCACTATCTCATCAAACGAACATGATGCAAGAGTGGGAATCTGTACACTCAATTGAGACACATGATAAGAAAGCGTTACCAGCATACGCCCTACCATCTGTATGACACCATGTTTCGCGGCAGCTCTGGTCAGGGTAAGTTCACCGTCGGGGTGGCCAAGCTTTCCAAGGGCAGTAGCAGTCTAGGATGTGAGAAGTCAACAAAACTGAGCCTCGATCGAAAGGTCATCCGTACGATGTACAGAGGCATGCTTGACTTGTGTCCCAAAATTGTTGTCGACCAGTCAACTTTGGTGACGTCCCGGAGAATGCGAGGACGGAACCACACACTGCGCGGGGTGTTATAGATAATTTGGACCGATAATACATGCCAACGTACCGGTGGAAAGCAGAGTGATTTTCGCGGTTGGTAATCTCATCATCAGCCGCCGAAGAATAATAGGCCCACGCTTTCTCCGGCAAGACCATCCTGGCAATAGCCTTGGGGAGGTGAGGAACGAAATCAGCTGTTTAAAACTCGAGTTTCAAACCTCAAAGTCATGGAGATTGAGAATCTCGGAAAGAAAGGGTCGAGCTGCAATGCGAGCTTGTCGGGCGCGCTCCTCTTCGGTAGCCACTTCCTCGATCTTCTCCACGGTTCCCAGATCGACAGGTCCGAGGCTGTCACATATAAGCGGACACGATCATCGAACAGATTATTCTTTGACTGACTGTTTCTCCGGTTTCAAGTTGGTCGTGATGGCATCGGGTGGATGGATAGGCTCATATTCCTTGCTGTTCATATATGGTCAGTGCTCTATTCGATGCCCAGTGGATTTTCCACGGTAGAACGCACGTCGCATCTTTTCCTGCGTACTTGAGGATGATCCTGCTTCCACCTGTACGACCCCGTTGATCGCATCGAAGCAACCCGCGATTCGGAACTTACCGGGGTGCTCTGGCACAAATTGAGCAAGCAAGCGCACGACAGGACCATATATCACTCACCGTCCAAAAAGTCAGTCACGTCGTACACGTTCCCTACACGAACATGAAACATTTAACCACCGTCACGGACGTGACGGATGTTTCCATAGTCGAACAGTCGAGCTTACCGTGTACGATGATCCAGCAGCTTTCGCGACCGTTGTGCAATGCGACTTCTTGGCCTGTGAGCGGCTTTCGGTGGTCCATCGCTGCAAGTTGAGAACAGAATGGGAAAATTCGCTTTCGCTATTATGTATGCGACCGGATTCCCCGTCCCGCAGGTGCCGTCCTAGGAATAAACGGTGCAAGTGTGCGGAGACCGCGAAAGAAACTCCGACACATCGGCATTCATGCCGACGTCGGCAGAGCGTACAAAACGGTCGACGGAACGCCGCCTCCGATTAGAATCGACAATTGTGAGCAGATCGACATACTCGAAATGGAAAGTGTTGAAGTTCAACGACTTAAACACCATGTTCGAATTCCAGGACCGCTCAACATGACCAGATTCTGAGAGCCCTAATGGCTAGCTTTTTTTCATTCATTGCAAGAATTAAAGATAAAAATCTAAGGAGTGACCATAGCTAACTGAGACGCAATGCTGATGACTATTTGTTACACAGCACGATTAGATTCCAACCGAAGGAAAGTGAGCGCGGATAAAAGGAAAAATAAAGTAAAGCTTTAACGATAGTTGGCTTTAAACAACATCAAAAGCACTTCCGCCTGCATGTGTGTCGAGGCTGACAATATCTTGGAGACCTAGCAAAAAAATAATTATACAGCCGTTCAAGTTGTGGCACAGGCACAAGAACCTACCCATGACTTCGAAAAATGCTTTGGGGTCCATCCCTTGGGCAGAAGTAAAATCGGTACCGGTCTTCTTCAGCGACTGCATAGCTGCACGGATACCATGCACTGCAGCAACACAAGAGACCAGAGAAAAGACTAAAAACACTTCAGACTTTAAATCCACTTATCGTGGAACATCAGACTCACTGATAATCTTTGCTCCGAGTGCCTCAGCTTCTTTGCAAGTGAAAGAAGGTGTGAGACCGCCGGAGATCACATTGACGAGAACAGGTTTGGGGGCTAATGCTTTCACAGTCGAGGTGAGGAGTTCAGCGGTCTTTACACCCTCAATGAAGCAAACATCGGCGCCTGCATCAGCTGCGAGCTTGAGACGTGTAATAGCTTCCTCCATGCCAAGGACCTGAGCAGAATCTGTGCGGCCGATGATAACCTATGAACCGATGAGTGAGGAGCCCGTTGGTAAGATTCACTTGACGGCTACTTACAAAGTTGGAACCACCGGGGATTGAGTCGCGGGCGATGACTGCAGCACGAATTCGAGTAACGAACTCTTCTCTTGAAACGACTTGCTTGCCCATCAAATGGCCGCAACGCTTAGTTTGTACTTGATCCTCGATGTGCATAGCAGCCACACCAGCACGGGCATATTGGTAGACAGTGCGTGCGACCATGGCGGTACCACCGAAGCTGTCGGTATAATACAGGTAAGAACGATGCGGAAAATGCAAGGTCTCGAATTGCGCACCCAGTATCAGCATCGGCAATAACGGGAGTGGTTGGACTTAAACTGCAGACCATCTGCGCACTCTGGACAAAGTCGTTCAAAGTCGCAATAGCGAGGTCTGGCTGACCAAGCCGCGAGGCAGTGGTGGCAGCTCCACTTTGGTACATACAGTCAAAGCCCGCCTCGAGCGCACACCGGGCACTGATACCATCACAAATACCAGGTGCAATCTAGGAGCCAAGATGAGATATAATTTTACACCGAACGAAAGCAACTGTACGAACAACAATGCCAGGACGTGCGAGCATCTGACGAAGGCGAGTAGCAGGGTCCCAAGAGAGAGGACCCTCGAGGAAATTCTTGGGGTCGAGGCGGGGGTTGTAGTAGACGCCAGACTTGAGGGGGGTTTCTGGGGAGGGTGTCGCGGTGAGGGCGGAGCCATTGTATTCCCCGACGGGTGTTTCTGGTACAGGTGTCACGACGGGAGTGCCGTGTGATTCAGGGGTCTTGTAGAAATCGAGTCCAGGCATAGTGGAGATGTAAGGTAGAGGGGGTTGATTGTATACACAAAGTGGATTAAGAAGAAAGGCGTGGACAAGGTCAAGAGGGAAATGGCCGTGCTTTATAAACCCGCGGGAGGCCCCAATCGGATGAATTTTTCCACTGAATGGGATGAGCCATAATGTGTCCCAAGGGTCAAGCCCTGTTACGTAGCGTTGTACACTGTGTACGGCGCTAGATCAATGCCCCGTTTGGGTAGCCGTGGTAGGAGTTGGTTTCCACGCCCGAGTGAGATACGGCTTGCCGCGGCGACAGACGGACGAAGAGAAGAAAGGACAAAGAAGGAAGGTCGATGGAGACAGCCAAACGGATCATTCTAACTTGAGACCCAAGATGGTTCCGTGGTCAGATTGAGCTCAAGCTTGTCCTGGTTTGGGAGCCGGCATCATGTCAATATTGATAAGTCACCTCAGGGTCCCATTATCATGTCGTCACAACATAAACGACCAGTTAAATAAGCAAGGGTGGTATGGGGACTGTCAGTGTACGAGGCTCAACATACTTGGGACTTGGACTTGCTCTGGACGTCGGCTTTAGTGGATGGGAATGCGAGTAGTGTTGCTAGGCCCTGACGGCACTTGAGCGGAGATAGTACAGGCGCGTCAATTGATCATGTGTTCAGAACAATGTGACGCGTGATGCGTGACGGACCGAGTAATTCTAAATATATACAAATCAACTTTTACGGACGATCTCGAGAGATCTCACGTCCAGTGACACGTTGCGCTAAGATCACAGCATGGCGCGCTGTGGCAACAAGATTCACGTCGACTTCAAGGGAAAAAACAAATGTTGATTCTGCCTCTGTAGTGACACGGAGTACTGGCAACCAGTTTGCCTTGAAATTTGATGCCCGTTCCAACTTCCGTCTCTCAGTTATTCGCGCGCTGATCTTCCAGTAACAATCACCGTATCGCTCTCGTCGTGCTTGGCATCACCTCTGGCCGGTTCACATCGAGAACTTCGTCTTAAAAAGACTGCCAAGCATCCGGCCTGCATGGGCATACGAAGGAAACTCTGGCATGTGGAATACCCGCGGACAACATGGCCATGGAGCCACCACACCTTCGAATCTCGTACTGCTCTGCTTTTCCGTGCTCCACCAACCGAGTGCACGTAAACGGTGGTTTCTGTATATCTCGTGTATACGACCAGCCTTCGACAACATACGGGCGTACGAATACCAGGAGCGCTGCATCCCATGCTCTCTTGAGGTTTCACCGGCTGTTTCCCTTCAGAAGACGTGGAGTTAGAGGGGTGAGCGCAAATTGATAATCAGTCCATCGGACACGACGGTCTATCCGAAGCGCCGAGCGCTTATCCGAACTCCCCA
>JBBPJN010000273.1:0-17675 GCA_038088755.1 Boletus aff. separans
GAGGCGCATGCGGTTAACGAGTCCAGGTTCCTCGCTTGACTGAGGTGTTCCAAAGCAGATACTGTGAGGTCATCGCATGAAACGCGAGTAAGGTCCTTCCAATGACATATCGAGGTTGATAAAGCGTCTGCCAAGTCATTGCTGAGATTTTCGCTCGACGCGGAAATGGATATGTCGGTGATGTTTGGACACAGAGTTCCCAAATCTGACACTATTGCGAGGCTGTCTAGGTCAGTAGCGAACTCGGCGGACAGCGAGGTTAATGCAGTTCCACATAGGAGGCGGAAAAAGGGTAACATTGCCAGGTGGTTGTCCGGATACCATGCGACGGTTCGCAGGTTTGGGAAGAAGGAATTGGGATCAGGGGGGTCGGAGAGACACGAAAATCGGTCAAAATAAGGCGAATCATCAATCATACACATGTAAAGCGACCGGGTGCGAGCCGAATATTTGCGCAGGGTCGCCCATTGTTGCGAAGTTAGGGCGTGAATAGAAGTGTACCACAAGCGCAGAATTTAAGTTGGTATATGTAGCCAAGCCACTAGAGTCTGGACTTGCCTGCTGGTTCTCCCCGGGCTTAACCTGCGGCAAGAGATATAAGAAGGGGTAAATGCTGTACAAGTCCCTCCACAACTCGTCTAAAGCAGGTTCAAGGAGCGCCCAGCAAGTGCGCGCCACCGCAGGGAGAGATGAATGGTCGATCATTGCACATATTTCTCTCGAGACCTCTGATATGAATAGGGCGTGATGCATCTCTGCGTCGAGGCTCGGAAAGCACGAAGCCGTGTTTGAACCTAGAGTGGGACTCTGAACTCAGTGTCTGGGAACGAAAACCCGTTGTTATGTTTACCTAAACTATTGGTGGTTGAGGCTCGTGTGATTGCTCCGGAGATACATTCACAAGGTCACAAACAACTTGAACAGTGTGAGTCCCAACCGAGTCGTGTCGAGGGTAGTTTTACGGTGCATTTGGCAGGTGTCAGCCATATCTTGGAACGACCAGTGCTGATACAAGAGGCGTAGGAGCGGGACTAACAACTCGGCGATGGCCTTCTCACGCTACAGCTGGTCTTCTGATACTCACCTAGTTGCGACTGCTATCAGCATCATGGTCGAAACTGTACACTACCATCGCTCGACGGTAAACAAGTAAGCAGAATTCATATCATACCCCTCGATGCTGCTAAAGCTGCCGATTACGTCCTCTTTCTGCTCAGTCTAACTGTAGAGTTCCCTGAAGCAGGCGATACCCTTCTTACGAGGTACCCGATGCGAAGAAAGGGACCACGCTAAAACGAATGAAGCGCATACCAAAGGGCATGAGCAAATACCAATATTCTTGGGTCGTTGATGAAACGGATGATGAAGAGGGTGATGAGAGACGACGAAGCCGCGGAAGAGGAGGAAAAAGTACCAATTGACGAAGCGATGGAGTTGGAGAGCGAGAAAAAGGACGTAGTTGCATTTCAAGGTCTTGATGTGGAGGAAGAAGAGAAACAGTCAGAAAAATCTTCACTCTCTGTTAATATTTACTTACTCATGTTTTCCCTTCAGACTCCTGGAATGGCGGAATCGTGTCCAAGAAGAAGGTGATGCTTGATAGTTCCTTGATGTCCCTGTGCGTACGCGGTTTGCGTGTTACCGTGTATTATGGTCGCTGAGGACGAGTAAATGGAACTTATGAGAACCTACCACAGGAGTATGCCAGAATATTTGAGTTTGAAGAATTCAGGCGAACAGAGCGGGATGTATCTCGGGCAGCATAGAACGAAGGTGTAGAGGTATGTCTTGTTCCACTCGCGTTGACATCACAGCTAACATACCATGGCCTGGAACGAGAGTCACGGTGTACTTAGAGGTAGTTCCGCAAGAGGCGAGCGTCTTGAGCCAAGCGCCGATCGTTCTCTACGGTCTTTTAAAGCACGAACACAAGAAAACGGTCCTACACTTCATCGTGCAACGTAACACGAAATGTAACACAGCCTTTCTCTTCCAACTTTTCAAAACAGGCGGCAGCAAGTCCGTTATTCCGTAGGCATTCATTTGGATCAAGGTTGCTTGTGAGCGTCTATAACATTTGATAATGCTGTACAACGTTCAGGATAGTACATTTGATGAATGATAAGTAGTCCTACACACGTTTACATGCAGAAATCAAAGCGGCAGAGAAGAAAAAGAGCTCTCGAGGAAGTCATTGACGAAACTCCCACGTGAGCCTTTGTTCGCTGGTCCTCAAACGGATTCTCGACAAAAACCAGGCTCTTGTCGATCCGTCGAGCAGTCGGTCGTACTCGTCGAATGTGCGGTGGCCACGCGCGGCGCGCTGAGACTTAACTAGCGCTGGCGCCGGTAGTGGACTGCAGCCGCACGAGCGATATCAGTCGTTCTGGCAACAGACCAGGCTTGCCTGCGCACGCGACATGATACGATCGACTTAAAATATCTGCGGAAAAAAAACGGAAATACATACTAAAATCAACGCCTCCTGGATCGCCGGGCTTCGTACCCCTTGCACCGACGACCGTCGGGGAGAGAGATCGGGCGGAAGAACTGGTTGAAGATAACCCTGGATCGGGTAGGGGATACGACACGGGCGAGGCGTAGGGTGGTGAAGAATTCGTATCTAACAGAGGTGGCGGAGAAGCCAAACTGTTAGTGTGCGACGGTGTCGCAGACCTCTGTGTGGTAGCTGATGCAGATACAGCAGCAGGAGCAGGGGTGTAGGAGAAGCAGTGTTGTTGTTGATCTGAATCTCCTTGTCGTCATCGTACAGATCGTATCCCTGTGTGTTTGGGTCGTAATATGAGGGCTGCTGCTCGCTCGCGGACTACGCAGGCTCACCAGCTGCAGGACGCAATACTCCTGAACGTGGAGAAGACATATATGTGCTCGCTCGAGCTGGTTGCGATTGATATGCAAATTCGCGGGCTGTGTGCCCAAGCCCTGTTGTTGAGCTGAGGAAGAGTATCTTGCTGAAGCCGGTGGTGCGGAGTGGACCGGGGGGGGATTCTGGGGCGACGACCCCGCACCATGATCGAATTCTTGCGTCTTTGCTCTCATTTTGGACACGATAGATGAAAAGGTCTTCTTCCCAGCTACGAAAGAACTATTAAAGGGAGAGGGCGTCGACAAGAGAAATGGGAATAGTCAGCCGACGAGTGGATGGATCATGTCAGGATAGAGGTACATTCAGCAATGCGGTTGGACCCTTCCTGGAACTCTACCATGGTATCCCTTCCGCCTTGACCTTGGGTCTGTGATGGGTCTTGTGGCTGAACACCCCAGCCATTCCTCCCTCCCTGTCGGGGTTGATAGGTGATACATGGTTTGAACCTGCATATTTTGTGACTGCCACACCTGAGTGGCAGCATGTTGTTCTTCAACTGCAATTCTCCTTGCGAGCTGCTCGTCGAGCGCTTCTTGTGAGAGACGCTGGGCATCAGAAGACGGAGCAGATCGGAACTGGTTCGGTGCCTGCGGAGGTGGGTTGGATGGAACAAACGACTGATGGCTAGATAGATATAATTGTGAACGGAGAGTAAAGGACCCCGGGAGGATTTCAGTTCCCGAGAACGGCGTAACCAAATATGATTTCCACACACCGATGATAGGTAGTAGAAGGGGCAGTGACGGCTGTAAAGTCCCTTTGAAGACCTGTTTCTGTGCCGGGTGGAACTTCCTGGTATCCTTCCCATGGTGATAAAGAATGTGTCAGAAAGCAGCGATAAAGAGTAACAGGTCATTTACCGGGTTTACAGCGCACGTATTTGCTGTGCGACTCCAGTAAATGGATTAGACCGACAACCTAATTTGTATCGCCACCACACGTACTCCGCGTGGATGACTTGACTAATGACTATGTAGAGATAACGCGGTGATGAAAGTGGTGCATCCGACCTGAAAAGGGGCGATGAGCGACCATAGTGCTGTTTCCGGAACTTGAACCATACCTATCTGGTCATGGACTGGGCCATGCACATTTCTAATCATCATTTTCGAGCTTCGGCTCTGTGGAATCGAAGCATGCTTTGATGGCTTCCATGATTCGGTCCCGTTTCAGGACCCAGCGCTTTCGAGCTCCTCGATGGTATAAGATCAACCAAGCAAGGCGTGTGCTATCCCCAACATCCCCTACACCGACTCCAGGATCCCGATGGCTGAACTCTCCGCTAAATACCACATCTATTCCAAATCAGACGGGGAACCCAATGCCGGTATCTGGTATTTGTTCCATGAACAATCGCAGCAGCAGCAGCCGCAGAAGAACTTAATCGGCCAGCCCGTTCGGATCAAAGCTGACCTCGTGGAGGTAGTTTATTTCCTGTCCCCAATCGAGGGTACGAGCCTCATAACGCCCTTAGTGAGTCGTTACCCCACCAGTCGGCGGTGGTGGTTTTCACCGCTTCGGTCCCGGCCCATACAAGTACAGCACTGAGCTCGAGGGGGAAGTCTTTGCGACGATTGACGCCGACGCCGATCGAGAATGGTTCCTTCTCCCTGCCAACGAGAAAGACACCTACATGTGAGTGGCACATTTTGTCAAACCGATGTTGTATACTTTAATCACTCACCACCCATATCTAGTATCTCGGTCGACGAGGAGAGCAAGTACGTATGGACTGCGGTAGAGCAGGGAAAACCAGTATTGCATTTTCTTCCTTTATACCAACAATCTGATCAGTCTCATATCATAAACAGGTAAGGATCGAGCCATTCAGGACCGGCGATTGGAGCCAGGTGTTCAAAGTCGTTCCCGTTCTCAAGCACGGTGAATGAAGAAGCATTCAATTGCCGGGTGTATGATAAATTGTCGTAGCAAGAATTAGGTGAATTCTGTAGCAGTGTCAAAGCAGTGTATGGAACATGATTGCGATTGAGACTATACCTCCGATGTGATTGGCGGCCAATACCAGT
Source organism: Boletus aff. separans (assembly GCA_038088755.1). NCBI lineage: Eukaryota > Fungi > Basidiomycota > Agaricomycetes > Boletales > Boletaceae > Boletus > Boletus aff. separans. Next base: position 4,915 of record JBBPJN010000273.1, read on the forward strand.
GTTTTCTTTGCAGTGGACTATACGAATCGACAATCCCCAACTATTCAGAATTGGCAAAGGACTCCTAGAAGTCTGAATAAATTTGATCACAACGGCAGAGAGACTGGATGAAGTTACGCATGATTGTCCCGCCATACTTCAATTCGTTCCTCACGTTGCAAGTTACGGTCAGCCACGAATGCACATAAAATGTACGCCAGACTCGCGACTTCTTGACCGATTGTTGGTCCTGGCGGTTCATCGTGAATCGCCCGTCGGGTGTCGCTCAGGGATGGGTGTTAGAGAAAGGCGAATGTACATCAACAATTAAGTTCGAGGCGTAACGGGCAGTTCATTGACAGTCTTCCCTGAAGCGGCCATCCTCAAAGGGCATTGCGTAGCGTCGAGGACGACCGTATTGGGAAATTTCAGGAATCGCGATATCGAGGTGCGCTTACCTTCTCTTTCTTGGGATGCGCCTTGAATGGCATTGAACTTGGCATTGAGCTTTGGTGACACAATAAATTGGAACTTGTTAGCCACTTAGGCTTGGACAGAACACGCAGCCATTTCCCTGTCACGTTAAAAGACACCCTTGGCACTAATGGAACGATGAGTCATCACGATTCTTCTGTCCATTTCCACGCCGATAAGAATAGCTTAGTTTGTAAACGAAAAAATCATCAAATAATATACGGGCTGTATGGACGTCGTGTTGATTATGCCCAAGAACCCTCTCTGCCAGAGGACCCAAGCGGTAAGTTAGCGGTACGCCCTATATTGTTGTTACTTTGACGACAACTCACGGCCAAAGCGGACGCGCAAGTCTCCTTCTTTGTGTCTGGGCGTGAATGGTCTTTCCGTTTCAAATTCTGGTCGAATAACGTCATGGTAGGATATATAACCATTGCGCTCCTCTTCGCTTGGACTACGCACGTAAGGAAGATAAAGCAAGAACGCGACCCGTGGACAATGGCCTAATGGCCTGCGGGAAAGGTCCTAGCGATGGTCCTGAGGAGAACAAAACCAATGTCGCACGTGGATCAATGCGTTAGAAATGGACCAGCAGGGAGTTGGTTACCTTGTTGACTGGGCGATCTATGAGGTCCCCTCGATGTGGAAGTGTCATAGGAAGGCCCAGGATACGCTGGTGTCCCCCGGGCCACTCTGGAATGCAAGGGTATAAATGAGCTTCCTCCCTGGCCGTAGAGGATCATAAACTCTTGTATCCCCATCATCTCCTTGCCTTACTTTCAAGACTAGCTGTACCGCTTCGCGTCTCTGCACGTTCTACGCGCCATTTTGCTGTGTTCCGAGAAGTACATCAGATGGCCCAACACACCAGCACCACGCACGAACTCAACTCACCTGCCACAACTGCACCACCGCCTTCTTTGCATCAGTCAACTATGCATTCCCCTGCCACAACCGCAACCACCACCCCAGTTTTCACGACCACTCCCGCCACATCCTACCATCAACAGCAATACGATGACACGCCCGATCGCTTGCCCAAGAAGCTGGTATGTGGTGTTTCCGTTCAAAATGACCCAGAGCTGATCAAAGACGCGTAGCCTGCGCCAACCAGAGATTTTTACTTGGACACGTTCTTCAGTCCAGTTTGGATGCCTGGCCCACACGTCTTTTCGTTCGCCGAGGATGGCACCGTTGTCCGTCCCGAGACGTACGCGATGGAACCTTACCCGGGCTATCACGCGGATCGTACTCGGCGTCTCCAGCCTACAAATGCCTCGCACTCCCAGGGCTTTTCGGGGGTAGACCCAAAACCCTGGAAGAATGTGGCAATTACGGAGCAGGACGACGCCGAGTTCGCGGCGTTCCGGGAGAGAATGCGAGCAGGCGCGTTGGGTGAATGGCGACCACACCCGCTGCATGCGAGCGTGCAGCGCTCGACGCCCGAGGAGTCGGAGCTCGTTTACACCTGGCCACCTAAGACTAATGGGTGGTGACCATGAGTGTGGAGGTGATCAATTTGGCAGAGAATTTTAATGTACTTACTAGCCATTCTGTGTCCTTGTGGATGCACGCTCAGATCCTGTACTTACCGCACTGATCTTGTGTGTATCATATAAGAGAAATGTTCAAAATGAGATCTAGCAAGGAGCATCAGTGTCCGTGGGAGTATATCAGATAAAATATAGTTTTCGGTCCGGCTCCTGGGCTCATAGAATAATCATGGAGAGGGACTAAGTGAGTGGACGGGGAGGACTCACAACACTTCAGAACGGCGCCGCCAATATCGATTTCATCCGCCCGATGATAGTAGCGATTAACACATACAAAGAGTACACGCAAATCACAACAAACGTCTATTATTCATCCAGAAAATAGTAAAGTCAAGCTTGGCATCCAAACGGGTGAGAACAAGGTCCACGAAAGCGACGCAAAATGACTATGCTTACATGCTACGGCACCCAACAATTGACCAACACTTCCCATACGTAGTCCGCCATGATCTTGTGTGTAACCCTCGACGGATGTCTGTCGAGTTCAACATCGCTCGTCAGCTTTACGACACGAACGGATGGATGAAACCCGAACGTACCCCCAGAACCATTCAAAGTAATGGTCTGGATCCCCACAGTTATCCTCTGTCGTCGGCCCCGGGTTACAAGGACCCGTACTCACAAATCCGAACGCCCGATGTCCGGGATCCGGGCCTAAAACGCCGTCCCAAATCGTCGCAAAGTTGGCAAATGCGACGTTGAGCGGCGGGTCCTGTGCGTGAAACGCGATCAGACCGTCAAAAATGGATTGGAGCCAGGCTTCACCCTTGGCATCGTGCATCCCTCGACCGTAATCATCGGTGATGAGAAAGTTGCGGGCGTTGGTAGGGGGTTGGGAAAGGAGGGTTATTTGGTCAAGGAGGGCACGGGCTGCTTCTGGCAGGTGATTGCCGTCGACTAGACGTAAAGGCGACCGTTTATGAACAAGGCTCCTGACAGAGTCTCGAAGTCACGTCACCTACCAAAGGAATCACCCCAATCACTGCAAGACGTCATCAGTCACCGCAAACTGGGCTCGAAGAAGGAGCTGACTTGATACCAAAAAATATCGTGTAAAGCGTGGTGTCTGGATCGAGCTGGTTTGCTTGTTTTCGGAAGGTCGTCGCTGTGGCGAGTCCCAGTTGAGTATGTACGTTGCAAAGATGTTTGATCTCACTTTGCATGATAAAGTCCCTTGGGTAAGGATTGGATGGCCACAGGGTGATATTGGTCACTGCACTAGACCACTTGGACAGGATTCGGCGAGATGCCAACGTTGTATGTTAGTGAACAGTGAACATACGGCGTAGTCCATAAGCGTGGCACTGATGGCTTCTGCGATATGCTCGACCCAAAGTTTTCCGTTTGTCGAGCGACCACCCGCGAACGGGTTCGGAGGGATGATCATGGCTGGGGCGAGGGGCCCACCATCGTGCCTTCCGCCGTCCGTGTATGAGTCCTACGCGCATGCAAAACCCTAGTAAGCTCTAACAATCGCGCAGGAGGAATCAAGCGCACACACCCCAAAGGATACGATCGTTTTAATCTTGGCAAGGTCAAGACCCGCGTTCACGTCCGAAACGTTTCCCAAGAGAGGTCCGCAGCGAGGATGGACGGCGAGGTGGACGTCCGTCTCGTTGGATCCTTGACGGGTCAGCACGGCCGCTTCAGCAAGTGCATACAAGAACGGGAGAGGAAATCGAGCAAGCTTCATGGATGCAAAGTGGGTCGTGGCCTCATGTAACCAAGCACCATTTTACAGAGAAAATTTTTATGAAAAGGCCGCAAGGAAAGGCGTTCTGGTACACGTAAATGTCATATACGAGAAGCGAGGGGGGATTTAACGAGGTTGCGAAAGTACGACCCATACCGAAATGAAAGAATCTGAGACTTACCAGGACTTGGCCCGAATAAAATCGGTACGAGTGCAAAGAAGAGTTTCTGAAAGCCAAAGAGGATGAGTAGAGGGCACAGGAAACCCAGAGCGACGATCATTTGAAGAGGTGATCACGAGTGTTGGATGACTGCAGGCTTGCACGCGGTCACGGAACTGGCGGAAGCGAGATACTTGTGGGGTCGGCGTGCAACTACGAGAGCACACGGGAGATGGTAAGAACGTTCCCGTGAATTCAGAGGACGTTCACTGAGTGGTTGCGCAACTGGCATGGGGACATCGACATGGCAACCGAAATCTTACTCTTTGACCGAGATCCTTGACCACAGCTACCCTTATATGTAGTTGGACGCTCGACGTGAGAGTCCACGACCATCGATGCTGGCTCTTTCCCCAAAACCATCAAGTCTCCTGAGTCACCCTCAAGCTACATTTTGTTGTTCTCAATTTTATCGTTGACGAATGGAACTGCACCAATTCATCTCGGACGTCTTGGATGGTAAGACACGTGTCCTATCTTTTGACAACGTCGTCTTTGGCCCGAACAAGGATATCACTCCCAGCATTCTTTCTGCGCTAAACTTTGCGAGACTCACTTTCGCGGCAGAGGGGAGTACACCTATCTTATCCCAAATGATCCCGTTGCTATGCTCGAAGAAAATGGTTGATGTACGTATGGTCATTTTAAATAAGCAGTAGTTCAACTAATACCCTTGTGGCGTGCAGACTGCGCTTGCGATCTGTCGCGAATGGCCCAGTGGTCTCCACTTAGAAGTCGAAGATGTGTATCACATCCCTCTATTCGAGATGTCGCTCAAACTCGTATCCACGGACTACAATTCGCCAAGTCTTGACCACATCACGGGTTTATTGGAGTATGCAGTCTGTTGCTTCTTCCCTTGTTCCCTGTGCTGATGAGTCCATACTAGAAATCTCCGCGCTTCGAGTTCATCTTCAGCTATCCTCATCGTTCGGTATCCTGATGTCATCACATGCCTGCGTCTGCGGGCACCAGCGCAAGACATTTTCATCCTATTCAACCCCCGAGTCGCCTCAGAGGACGAACAGGTCGCAAGCTTGACCTTTTGTATCTCTCTCCCGGAGATCGCACAGCGATTGTGTGACGTATTCCCCCTGAACAAGGTTCATTCTGCCCGGGCAAATATCGACCGGCAGGCAAAGTTGCTCCAAAAATGCACCGGCCATGTGTTTGTTCCCAGGGCCAATCATCACGATGGAGAGGAATCTCTTATTGTGTCCAGTTTGACACTTCTTACGTTGAGAGCGGAATTAGAGGAACTCACTCGCGACAATGGTACTTTGAAAAAAGAGAGGCAGCGATTAGAGAACAGCATCATCGACCTTGAGGCCCGGTTGGAGGAAGAAAAGATCAAAGCTAACCGTGTTCAGTTTTCCAAGCCATCGGTAGTGAAAACCGCTCATAGTGCATTCGCGGTACCCAGCCGAGGTCCGCTGTTGACCCAACCTTCCCGTTCCACTAGGGACCGTGATACCTTTTTCGATGCCGAGGATGAAATGGACCCCAACTTACACTATGCGCTTCAGCTCCAGGCAACGTTCGACTCCGAAAACGACATCCTCCTAAAGCAGAAGCGCGAGCTCATGCAAAGCGCACAACGCCAGTACCACTGCGGCGTCTGTCTAGATGATTTCCCAGAAGATGACGCCGTTCATATCGACACGTGTGGCCATGAGATTTGCAGAGATTGCGCGCGTGGGCATGTTTGCAGCAAGATCGAGGAACATCGTTTCCCTGTACTCTGTCCAGTCTGTATGGCGGACCACAATAACCAGAACCCTGGCAGTGAGTCTCGAGCCTGTCCGCTTTTGCCTCTGACAGATGTCCATCGCGTTTAGCCATTTCAAGTACATTGGTGCAGTTGCTCGGTGTCTCCGAGGAACAGTGGGCGACCTGGGTAGAGATGGAAATCGCCCAATTCTCCATCACGATCAATTGTCGCAAGTGCGTTTCGCCTCCAGTCCGTCTTTCTCCGCGCGTCGTTGTGTTGACTCTGCACTCGAGGTGTCATCATTCCGGTTTCGTAGATAGACAGGATCTAGAAGCCAATTCTGAAATTCACTGCCCATTTCCGGCCTGCGACCACGTGTGGTGCAAGAAATGCCAACAGACGATCGAGCCAGGTGGATCGAAACATTCGTGCGATGGAACATTGGAGTTGGATCACCTCGTGAAACAGCAAGGATGGCGATATTGCCCCAGTGAGTTCAGAGCTCGCGGCCCGCGTAACAACTTTACGACCTCGCTTCTATATGTAGACTGCAAGACACCCATCCAAAAGGTCGATGGTTGCAACCACCTCTCGGTATGTCTCCTACTCGGCTGTGGTTCGTCATTGCACCGGTTCTGATGGAATTTGCTGTGGCTTTCAGTGTATTGCCCCCGGCTGTAATACGCACTTTTGCTATCGCTGTGGTGAGACGATCAACCGAACTGCCATACCCGGGGAAATACTGGAAGGCAAAACGGCGCACTTTCGCTCTTGTCCTCCTTTCTAGGGTACATATTTACTGATGGTGTCCGTCGTTTGGGAAGCACCTTTGGTGGAGCCTGGTAGGTTAATGTCACATTGGTAGACATACATCGATCAGTCTCTGTAACAGCCCGATGAATCTGCATTCTCTTCGTTTTCTAGCTTCCAAAATGGCACTTACCCAGCAGCTCCACATTGCTCCGAAAGTCGAAGCCATGCTGAACACGCGAGCATGCTGTCACAGCGCCCATGCTGTGGCAGGCGTCATGAATGCAACGTTTTCCCCCCTTTTCTTCTTCACGAGGCCGCGCAGTACACGGCCCGCGAAGCTGTCCGTGCACATTGAGTGAGACTGACGGCGCTATATGAGGCAACCACATGCATGGCAGGAAGTTCCTCTTCTCCCTCCACCAGCTCCAAACCTGTAAACCTCTCACCTCATGCTTTTCCAGCGCCTTTCCGCACTGTTCGCTGCAGACAACGGTGGCGGCGTCGTCAAAGACGTACTTTCAGGAGAAGAACGCATCCTCCCACTCGTAGACGTCCGACGCTACCCATGTCGAACCCCTTCGGCATGTCACTTTGCCGCACTGAATTTCGTGCGGGTCGCGTTTCAACATGCGCAGCGCATGCGCCGGGGATCGAACCCGAGCATGGTGCGATGGTTGAGTGCCGTCATGCAGCGGCACGTTCTAGAGGTATGTGGGTTCAGGAGGATCCTTGGTCCAGTATGTTCGGTCGTCGAGACCGTCGATGCTGACGACTCTCGATTCGGCGTGGTGTTTAGGCAGTGTTGTATCCGTGCGCACAGCTGACCGGCACGCAGGCGATTCACCTCGAGGAAATGCATCGCGTGCCGTTGTTCGGAGGTGCGCTTAGGCATATTGCGACCCAGCACGGCCCTCCAAGTATGCTCTTGTTCAAACAGTCGTTACGGTCTGTCGTTCTTTCTTAGTTCGTTATTCCAGAGAAACTGGATTGCTCACTTTTTTTTTCTCTTCTTTGGTAGGCAAATGCAATTACATGCCTCCCCTGTCTCGGCCATGGTCGTGAGCCGCAATGCAAGCACGACTGTATGCCTGAAGCTCCGCGAACACTCCAGAGACGTCTTTGGTGTACTCGACTTCGTGCTCGCTCCGCCGCAACACGGTCACGGGCATGGTACGGCGCTCGCCCTTGTGATAAGCACGTCCTTGGAGCAAACAGCCGCCCGCTTGTCGGGGAACTTGCCCGTGGACAACCACTTGGTGACGCGCGATAGACAGTGGCAGGCGCAGCTGATTGCGAGCTGTGCGATATGTATGTTTACGCCTGGGGAAGGGGCTGCGTTGTTGTCACAGGCAGAATCGTCAGTGATCAACGAGAGCGTCGCGTTGTTGAAGATCATGGGGGAAATAGACGATCGAGGACGAGATTGGGGCAGAGAAAGAGACACAAACAGAGACCGAAATCAAAACCAACATTCAAGCGATCAGCCCTCTGGATCAAATCGTAGCGAACGGTGGGAAAGGACGCCGTTTAACGTGGGTAGGGGTGCGACTACGAGCCGCAGGCCCGCCAGCCGCGTCGAGGGTGAATTAGTGGGAGAAGCATCAAATGCCCGCATGGTAGGACTACGCCGGAGGACGGCGTTCATAGCTTACGAACAGACCAAACGACACTGCCGGATATTCCCCTCAGATGATGGATTTTCTTCCCCCACGAGTCCGATTCCTGCCCCCATCTCGCTTTCATCTGAAGCGTCTGACGAAGGACGTTTTGAATGCGTGATCTGTTTTGAGCATATACCTCAGGCGGAAGGGATTCTACTTCTTCCTTGTACTCACGGATTCTGTAGGGAATGTCTCGCAGGACATGTACGTTCAAAGATCGAGGAACGCAAATTCCCCGTGTACTGCCCGCTATGCATGACTGAACAAGGAAATGCGAGTCCCTCTGGTGGGCAACAGCCATCGATCCCATCACAGACAGTCGCTAATGAAGATCGCGCACAGTGGTCCCTGGAGACATGGTCCAACGTCTCGGAGTATCCGAAGCACAGTATACGATCTGGTGCGACCTCGAAATGGCACATTTGCGTGTGCGGATACATTGTCGCAGGTGATCGAGCCGTCGTCTTACCTACCTGCCGTTCCTGGAACTCATGTAACACAAGGTGCGATCGTTTTGCGTTTGTCGACAAGGAAGACTATGAACGATGTGAAGAACCCACCTGTCCGTTCCCGGAATGCGAGCATACCTGGTGCAAGAACTGTCAGCAAACCCTAAGTTCGGGCGATGGACCGAAGCACTCTTGCGACGGAACGAAGGAGCTGGACTACCTCGTGAAGCAAATGGGATGGAAATACTGTCCAAGTAAGCACGGCTCCTTGTCCACCTCGACTTTGGGATTGCATCACGGGTCGGTGATAATTTTTTTTTTGATAGGATGTCGAACCCCGGTTCAGAAGAACGGGGGATGCAATCATATGACGGTGAGTCCCATGTGCGCGTGCGCCATTTTTTCGTCGTTGACGATTCCGCCTAGTGCGTCACTCCGGGGTGCAACACACATTTTTGTTACCGGTGCGGGAAGCAGATCACGAGAGCGTCTGTCCCATTCCTCGTGAGGTCTGCTGTCAACGCGCATTTCAAACAATGTACCCTTTGAAAGCAATCACGGGCTCATCTTGGGACTGGACGAGTCTGGTGGTAATTTTACATCGTATTTCCGTGTCGCCAGGTTCCCGCATGTAGTAAGGACATACCGAACAAGTTGTAGATGACATGGTTAGGTTGTACTGGTCCTTGTGAAACACTAGTTGGGGTGTCCTCGAGGACGTTTGATCGAGGTGGCTGTGCTCACCTGCTGTTTGTGCGTGTTTGATGTTGCCACGTCTTTGGAACGGAGCGTGTCAAATCTCACCTCAACGTTGTCCTTCTACCTCCTGGACCCCTCCGTACAATGAGCGGGTGTAAGTATTGCCTCGCCTCTTCCACCGTTCTAAGCTCATTATCTCCCTTAAGTTCGGTTTTTGAATCTCGTCCGGCCTTTCCTTCCACTGCTGCCCGAAGTGTCTTCCCCAGACCGCAAGGTGCGTGACCAACACCATTCAACATTCATAATGCTTAGTATTCGGCAGGTACCATTCAACCAAAAGCTACTATGGACTGCTGTGACGCTCCTTATTTTCTTGGTCTGCTCCCAAGTCCCGCTCTATGGAATCATGTCCTCCGACTCGGCAGATCCCCTGTACTGGATGCGTGTCATTCTTGCCTCAAACCGCGGTACTCTTATGGAGCTTGGCATCAGTCCAATCATCACTAGTGGGATGATCATGCAACTTTTGGCTGGTGCAAACTTGATAGAAGTCGACTTCAGCTTGAAGGAAGACCGTGCTCTTTTCGGTGGTGCACAGAAATGTGAGTCTATTTTCTTCTACTCTTTGATTGTCGCCAACGCCTTTTTTGACTAATATTTTAGTGTTCGCTCTTATCATTTCTCTCGGTCAAGCCACTGTCTATGTCCTCACCGGTCTTTACGGGCAACCCAAAGACTTGGGTGCCGGAATATGCCTGTTGCTCATCATTCAACTCATTGCTGCAGCTCTCATTGTCATTTTGCTCGATGAACTCCTTCAGAAGGGTTACGGTCTTGGTTCCGGCATCTCTCTTTTCATTGCTACCAACATCTGCGAAACCATCATCTGGAAGGCATTTTCCCCAACAACTGTCAACACCGGTCGTGGTCCAGAGTTTGAAGGTGCAATTGTTGCTCTCTTCCATCTCTTCTTTACCTGGCACGACAAGGGCCGTGCACTTCGCGAGGCTTTCTGGCGAGAACGTCTCCCGAACGTCATGAACTTGATTGCCACCGCTATCGTTTTTGCCGTCGTCATTTACTTGCAAGGCTTCCGCATTGAGATCCCTGTCAAGAGCAACCGTTTCCGAGGGCAACGTGGCTCGTACCCTGTAAAACTCTTCTATACATCCAACATGCCCATCATGCTCCAGTCTGCACTTACTTCTAATGTATACATCATCTCCCAAATGCTTGCGTCGCGGTTCCCTTCCAACTTTTTGGTAAAGCTCATCGGTGTCTGGGAAGTCAGTCCTGATCCCTTGATGTCGTCCGTGTCATCGAAGTTTACTGATCATTTGACCATGTAGCCTGCTGAAGACTCGCCCCAGCTCCGTGCTGTGTCCGGTGTCGCTTACTACATATCTCCACCTCATACGATCAAAGAAGCCCTGCTTGATCCCGTTCACACCATTCTCTATGTCACCTTTGTTGTCTCGGCCTGTGCTCTCTTTTCCAAGACTTGGATCGATGTTTCAGGAAGTGGGCCCAGGGACATTGCCAAACAGCTCAAGGACCAACAGATGGTGACTGTCTATGCAGGATGGTGTCCTTGCATCGTGCTGATAGTAGATGATTGCTCATAGGTCATGGCTGGTCATCGCGAAGGTTCGATGTACAAGGAACTGAAACGCGTGATCCCCACTGCCGCTGCCTTTGGAGGAGCGATCCTCGGTCTCTTGTCGGTCACTGCCGACTTGATGGGTGCCATTGGTAGTGGTACGGGTATTCTTATGGCAGTCACCATTATTTATAGCTGTACGTGTTTCTTTTTCCTCGTGGTCCCGTCGTGCACCGTTGATGACATCCATCGTGAAGATTGGGAGATTGGTATCCGGGAGTCTGGCGGACCCGAGATGGCGGCATTGGGCGATCTGCTGTAAAAATGACGTTTTCTTCTACCTGGTCCTGCTTGGCTGTTTCCTTAAATATGCTAAGTAAGATAGATGGAGGGAAAAAATGGACCGCGATGGATTGCGAGTCGTGAGTACTGTTGATAACGCTCTCCCGGGAATTTGAAGACCTGGACAGTGGAGTAGTCTATCTGTCAATTAAAGTTGGTTGAAAAGTGGTCTCCTAATATGTATCCGTCTCTTTAGGGGCGAGCCGATCACGCAGTGCTAGTCGAACCGCATCACAGATGGTGCAATGCATGAATCAAGCGAAGTGTTTGAGCACATGGCACGGTTGCTTATTTCGGGTACTTGCAATCGTCAACATTTGATCTGGAGATCAGTTTTCAGTTGAGCTCGGAGTGTGCGGAACGATACGAACAAGACACACCCATGGTAGTGGGAAGTCCCACGTTTACCTGGACAATGAGTATATGCAGGGTCGGCAATTAGCTTAGTACATTGGCATGCGATGTCATAACATTATTACTGGACTAGTGGATAGACTTCCGAAATACCCACTGCGTGCCATCAACTTGAAGGTTGTCTCTGAGTGGCCAGCTTGAGGTGGTCTCGAATCAGACGTCCTAGGAACCGGCTAATTAGATTTCCGGGACCTTTCGGCCGCGGAAAGCTTATCCTTTTGACACCCTTGTCGGTAGTAATACGTCCTACGAACACAACGTGGTATCTGGCGGCCCGCGCAGTCGCTGAATCAAATTGTTGCAGATGTGAAGCTTAAGGATAGGTCAGTGACTTTGGTCAGCTGGCAACCGTTCTCTGATGCATCATAGCTTGTTAGCTTGTCTATTAGTTCTACTTCTGCAGAGCGGCCGGAACGAACGGCGGTCTAGCAACCAGGTGTTTCTGTAGCCGCGAATGTAATATCGGACCTGCCGAGTAAGGTTTTGACAAGTTCCAGTGACCTTGAAAGTTTTAAAGTCGAAACGCACACAACTTGCTATCAACGAGGGTAGCGTCCTGGGAATTGTGACGACGGGACTCGTCTCAGCGCTAGGTCCGCCTGCACTATATGATATTATTTTAACCGATCGGGCCTAGTATGAAACTTATAGAAGTCGATTCTCTTGTGTCCATCTGCAGCCGTATCATTCATGTCCACCTCACCAAAGAACGACCATAACAACAGACGCCTTGTTGATAAATGGACGTTCGAGGTTCGAAACGAGGAATTTCGTCCTTTGGACGATGAAGCACCTCGCGCACTCAATGCTGAGGAAGAGAGACGACTCTGGCGCAAGGTCGATCTACGGATGATGCCGATTTTGAGTGCCATGTACCTTCTTTCGTTCATGGATCGAGGTACGTCGGACAGGCCCAGCTTCACCATCCCAAGTCGAGACTGATGCCGTATCGTTGTTGTTATCCAACAGGCAATATCGGTACGTTCATTCGTCTCTTGGCATATCTGGTCCTACTCTAGCGGACTCACTGTGACCAAGGAAACGCCAAACTCGAAGGTCTCATGTCGGAGCTCAATCTTACTGGCGACAAATACAACATCGCCCTCGTGCGTTCTCTTTCTTTCCTTCTTGCACTGATACCCTGGTTAACTTGACTTGTAGACCATGTATTTCATAGTATGTAGTCTGCACCCCTCCATGAGATCACACCTCA
>JBBPJN010000274.1:7586-17659 GCA_038088755.1 Boletus aff. separans
CCGAGACGGGCGACGTCGCACTCAACAAAATCACCGGGGCGACTGGCCGTTTCTACGCCCTCTTTCGGGACACGGCGCTCACCTTTCAACATGGCTGCGCCTCGCGTTTGGAGACGGCGCTTTGTAGGCCCTCCATAGATAGCCTTCTCCCTCATGACGCCGTGGCGTACCTCAAGGCACACTATTGTCCCCCTTTCGCGCAAGATTCGGACGGCGTCGGTGGGACGACGGGTGATCGGCACCCTCATGGAGGGTATGGCGGCTCCGACTTTGCGTTCGTACACTACCAACCCCTCATCCGACCACGCGTTCCACACACGTCTGCGGAGGATCTCGGAAGGCCTTTCGGCCTTGGCGGGCCAAACCAACGCCGTCTTTCTCGGGTCGCGTGGCACCGATCGAGCGAGGCGATGGCCACGATAGGGACGCTCCTCCTGCGCACGTATGCGTCGTGGTGGTGGTTCCAGGCACCACTCCAGATATCGGGCGTTCTCCTCGCCGCTTCCTCTGCCTTGTTGACCGTCGGCTATGTGCTCGGAGCGAACGTGCTGCGATGCGTCTCTGAGGTGCGTAGCACGGGTGGTTGGGAACGCGAGCGGGTGACTCACTTGAGGCAGGCGTGCGTGGTCGTCGTAGCTGATTTTCTTTGGTGCATCGAATGGGAGGCGCAGCGCCAGGTCTGGGACGTCGGTGTCGTGACGATGGAGCGCGCTTATGGTCTTGTCACTCGTGTTTGTAAAACGCACACGGAGCCTGGTCTGAAGGAGCGTATGGAGAGGTTCATTTAGGGCCAGTTGTCGAAAGATGGATAATAATTCTTGTATTCTATTTCAGCTATGTACATCTGTGTCGGCCCGACTCCCGTTCCTCGTTGAATCTCGTTGTAAACCGTCTTCGCAACTCAGCAAGCTAATCATTGAACTTGACCCACAGATGTCGAACCACAGAGATTCAGCCCCACCAATTTCAAAGACACGGTCGCCAGAACGAAGGAGAGCCGACCTCGGAATCAACAGGGAGACAGAGCGATCGACAAAAGATCTCGGGGGCCAGGGTGATGGAATGAGAGTCACTGACTAGAAACCCCAACGTGACCGTGCATTCCCAGCGTGCCGCGTTCTCTCGTATGGTCGGACAGCAGCCAGAGACGCCGGAAGAGAGGTAAAGAACGTTCTCCCTCAGGAAGCGACTGATCGGCAATTCGGCGCGTAAGAACTTAATGCTGTCGATGCCGTACTGCTTCATCCAAGTTCGCTTCCATGTGCTTTTGGTTAAAAAACCTTTGACCCGTGTTGCAGTACTCTGCGGTGAAACAGTCAGCTTTTGCTGAACTCTGGTATTGATTGGAAAAAGACCCAAGGTCCTGCCGCGATGGATATGACGGTGAGCCCCACTTGAACCAAGGATATGTCGGGTAAAAACTTTCTCGCAGGACCCTTGATTGCCTTTGTCATCGATTTTTAAGAGCTCTGATTGGAGGACAGGCGCACGAAAGAAAATCAGGCGGTAATGTCATAAAGTGCTCCACCTGATAGTACCCGCACAATCCGCGACGTGCACTCCGTGGCATATTCAATGTCACGTACGCCATCTGGGAAGTTCATCCATAGGTGAGGATATTTGATGGCTGTGGTACGTTCGAGGACCAGGTGTAGCAGTCGACTAAGGTCTCTACAAACTCGAAGGATGCCATCGCGGAATCTCTGTACCGCGCACTCTCCGAACAGGGACAAAGCTAGCATCTGGTGACCATGGGTAACATGACTCACCCCCATTCAATACCATGCCCGTAATTGCACACACTCGATTGCGAAACTGAATGCAACTCAGCAAATCGTTTTAACCCGGAAGGTAACTGTTTACGCCGCTGATCGCCTGTTCGGTTCCATACGCCTTTATCAGAACGGTCTCCCTGAGTTGGTTCGATTTGTCTCCCTTCTCCCTTCTCCCTGACCAGGTATCCATTGCAGAATGAAGATCCTCAGTTCTATTTCCAACGCTTTCTATGACACAGGCATATTCGCCTGGGATATACTTCTGACGTTGGGAAACCTTGTTCGGTTTAGCCGTCCTGTCGGAAAAGTCACACCTGCGGGTCTTCCAGGGTACGGAGGGTATTGGCCAGAGTACATGCCACCGCAGGAAGGCGACAGTCGAAGCTGCTGCCCTGGCTTGAATGCAATGGCCAACCATGGTATGTTGCACTTTGCAATGTTCGGAGTTACTTATGCGGCTCACCACTGATCCGGATATCTTTCTCCTTCAAATCCGTGCAGGAATCATCTCTCGCAGTGGTAGAAACATCAAGTTCACCGAAGTTCCTCAACGTATCAATTCAACGTTCAACTTTAGCCCATCGTTTTGCTACTATGTGTGCCACTATGCCGCCCGCATGCTGGACAGGAGCTATAGTAAAGATACGTTTGACTTGGAGGAGATTAGCTTGCATAACGGAATTGAACACGACGCTTCACTCACCCGTACGTAGCATCTCCGCTAGTCAGCCAAGGTGAATGCTTATCTTCCATTCGAATTAGGGCTTGATACAGCACTGCAACCCAACCAAGCTGTGAAACATCCTGTTTACATTGAAGAACTTTTCTCTTTCGCTACTGGGAAGGACGCTGCTGGAAACCCCCTTCTCACTAACAAAGATCTGTCTCGCATTTTGGGCAAGCGTCGTGCAGAATCCAAGGCGACAAACAAAGATTACAGCCTCCGATTAGTCCATAGACTGTTTGGCAGTGCCAAGTGCGTTGTCTCTCCACACACCCCGTGGTGATGGACGGGCTGACATGATCCTTTGTTTATCTTTTGATTCGTGTAGCACGTCGACGATCCCGACTATTTTTGGTCGCCGGGTAGATGACCTGCGAGTGATTTTCTCGGAGGAACGACTGCCTCCGGGATGGGAATCGCGGGTCCGAAAGCCCTACGGGCTAACGATCTGTACCCTCAACCTCACCACACTTTCGGTTGAGCTTGGCATCCGAGAGTCTGATTGGGCCGACGATGCGAAGCGAGCAGCTGAGGGTTCGCAGAGGGCTGCTGAAGAAGGTGCTTGAGACGGTTGACTGTGTTACTGGCAAATATGGAAATTTTTGATGATCATTGATGCTCGATGTCATCATGCAATATTTAAGATTAGTCTTGTCATGGTCTTGCAGTTTTGCTGATGCATGCTGATTCATGTACATACGACATGCTTGTGTATTCCTTTTTGTCTCGTCTTCTGGTCTGTATCCCGTGTTTGAAGGCTACCTGCAAACCCTAGGTCGAATTTTTGTTTACATAAGTAAAAGTGGTCCAGTGGAGTAGGACCAAATAACGCTAACCCGGATACAAAATCAGACCACGGGACCTGGGTATGAGAAGTTGCCTTCACCTTTGTTGCAAGTGGGTCAGTCCCCGTTCTGAACAGCGTTTTGTTTGGTTCTGCTCCACCAGCACATATTTATATGCACATACCACCGGCAGCGGCGGTCGCACCGCGAGTACATGCGGACTGCAGATTCCTCCACTTGTCCCCATCACTACCGAACATTACTTTGACATTTTTAAAGATTTCTACCTCATCCTGCTGACTACGGTTGGCGGACGCTTGCTCGGTTATGTATGCTCGCGTAGGATACCATTGCCAGGGCTCAGTTCACATGTAACCATCATGATGTCAGTTGAGGTGAATCTGACTTTACTTTACGTGGTCCAATTGATGAATGCACCTCCGAGAAAACAAACCTGCGTAAATGTTCCAGACAGACGGCGCCGTGGGTCGACAATGGTGAACACTGGAGAGGACTTGAGGGTACTGTGACCGTCTGCACTGATGAATGGTCACCGCCTGCATCGGCTCCCTCTTTACATGACGTTTCAAACACCGGTTTGAAAGGTGGGATGACATTCGAATTACACAAGTAACGCTTTTACTTGCTCAGACGCCCTTGGGGACTACTATCCTCCTGCCACGTCATGGCACACGTAGCCCTATTCTCGGTAACATCAAGCGGCTTTAGCATAAGGCTTTCATGTTTCATGGCTCTGTTGGTCCTCCGGCCTGATCTCATCGCGCACGTATCGGCTTCATTCTTGGCTGGTTCTCCCTGGGTCCGATTGTCATAAGATGATGCTTGGGCAGTTTCAACCCTCAGTGTATCCGCCCTGCTGGAGTACTAACTCACGATGCGTTTCCCGCCATTGCGTTCATCGGTGGCCCTCTCCCTCGCTCTGCTTTCGAGCGGAGATCTCTTGTTGAGCCCTTACAAGGTTCACGAAAAGCGCACTCACATTCCACCGGGTTGGAGTCTAACTGGACGTCATGATCCTACCTCCACCATTCCCTTACGGCTCGCGCTGAAGCAGAGAAACATTGAAGATATTGAAAATTACCTTTATGACGTCTCTCATCCAAAATCTCCAAACTACGGTAAACATTGGTCCCCAGGAGACGTTGTACGCACATTCGCACCCAGCGACGAGACGGTGGGCACTGTCCGTGACTGGTTGATCGTGAGCGGCATCGGAGAGGAACGCATTGCATTAGGTCGCACCAAGGGATGGATCCAAGTGGATGCGACCGTCGGGGAAGCAGAAAAACTGATGAATACCGAGTACAATGTTTACACACACGAGTCTGGTAAACAGCACGTGGGTGAGTTATCTACCTAAAATGCTGGTTGAGACTGGAATACTGAGGAGGGTAACAAGCGTGCGAGGTATACCACCTTCCCGAGCACGTCCAGCCCCATGTCGACTTTGTTACACCTTCTGTCCACTTTGACGCCAAGCTGACCCGTCGATCTGGTGAAGGTGGTGAACATGCATCGCCCGCTCATAGCATTGGACAGCTGGGGGTCGGCAGCACTCTAAAGATTGCTGATACGGTCTCTGGGATCATAGGTGAGCTGGGGCAGTGTGATCAATATACCACACCAATCTGTCTGCGAACGCTGTATGGCCTATTCTACGAGCCTGTTGCTACGGACAAGAACAGCTATGGTATTGGTCAGTGAACGTCCCACGTAGTGTTTTGATCGTGCTCATGTTTTGATTGTCGGTCGTTATACTGCAGTGGAATACACGCCACAGGCTTATCTGCAGAGTGATTTGGAGATGTTCGCGCGGAACTACTCCACTGATCTGATTGGCAAGAAACCCTATTTGGTTTCGATCGATGGTGGTACGGACCTGTTTCCTGCACTGAGTAAGGTGTATACGCTCATATCTCATTCATAGGTTATCTACAGAAGGAATACCCGGGTTACAGCTACAACGCGGAATCAGACCTGGACTTGCAATACGGCATGTCGTTAGTCACCGGAGAGCAAACGGTGACGCTTTATCAGACTGGTGACCTAGCAGAAGGTGTGAATTTGTTCCCGCACTGCCATCTCGGGTATCTAATAGAAATGGAGTAGGTGCATTTTTCAATAATTTCCTTGACGCCATCGACGGCAGCTACTGTACCTTCGAGGGTGGTGACGATCCCCAAGACCCTACTTACCCCGATCCTCTGCCTGGTGTTCACAGTTACAAGGGTATGTCTGTCTATCTTCAGGTTGTTTGTGGCTTAACCTCAGAAACTCAAAGGTCCTAAGGCATGTGGGACCGTGAAACCTGCCTACGTGATCTCGACATCGTACTCATCTAATGAGGCCCGTCTCGGCCCGTTCTACGCTGAGCGGCAGTGCGCCGAGTATGCGAAGCTCGGACTGATGGGTATCACGATTCTGCATAGCTCTGGAGATTATGGCGTGGCGGGAAATAATGGTCTCTGCTTAAATTCTAGCCGTAAGGAGCATTCGCTTGATTTCATACCGAACGGCTACCTCATTACCGTCCCCAGATATATCAAGCTCTGATGGACATATCTTCAATCCCAGCTTTCCAGGGACTTGTCCATATGTTACATCTGTCGGTGCTACGATGGTGAAGCCAAATGCAACCGTATTCGATCCGGAGATGGCATTCATGGGGGAAATATACTCTGGAGGTGGATTCAGCAACTATTTCGAGAAACCCGAGTACCAGAAGGATGCCGTGGACTATTATTTGAAGAATTATCATCCAGACTATCCCTCGACGATCTGGAACTCGACTGGAACGGTGCGGTTTTTTCATGTCGCAGCGCTCATGAGCGGAATGGTAACGAAATGTCTCAGTCTCGCGGATACCCCGACATCTCAGCCAACGGGGCAAATTACGTTGTCGCCGTAGGTAACAGGTTTGCTCTTGTAGACTTCTACTCAATCTCCTTGTTGCACAGATAGACGGCGAATTCCAGCGAATCGATGGGACTTCCTGCTCCACTCCAGTCATCGGAGCGATACTTACGATGATCAACGATGCCCGACTTGCTATCGGCAAGGGACCCATCGGTTTCATCAATCCGACCGTAAGCTTCGTATTCAGGAATGATGAACTAGCTCCCTGATATGTCTTCACCTCTATAGATCTACTCCACCGAGTTTTCATGCGCATTCAACGATATTACCGAGGGCAGTAATCCCGGATGCGGTACGGGGGGTTACAACGCGACTGACGGATGGGACCCTGTTACTGGTCTGGGGACGCCCAATTTCCCAAAGCTTCTCGAACTTTGGTTGTCGTTGCCTTAGATATTGTAACGTACTCTTTCAACGCCCGAGGGATTTGAATGGGACTTGGGCTTTTGGGTAGGTGTTCTCCATCTACGAAGCCTCGAGGCTCAATCTAGTAGAGAGCATCTCATTTCTCACAATATCGTTCGAGTTACGTCTGTGCATGGACGGCATCGTCCTGCGTTATCCGGACACCTACCATTGTATGATCACATAGTCAATACCCCATGTTCATCAGCAAAAAAAATAAAAGCCTTGCAAGGGTATGCCCGGCCTTGCAAGGAAATATTCCCGTCCCACACAGCCTTGCAAGGCATTGCAATGTCTTACTAGCTCACTCTAGCTCGTTCGATGTAGTGCAAGCCCCTGCAGGGCCAAATAGGATTTATCTCGTATGCAAATACAGACTGTAAACATGATAGTACAAGGCATACGAGTAAGACGATCAAGCACAATGTCCGAAATGTGTCCAAGACTCTGATACGACGGGCAGGTTGAAGAGCGAGAGTACTAACGAGGGCTTAGTAACGTAGAAAAAGAAGTGGTGACGACTCACAAGATCAGAAACTGTTAGCATGGTTCTTGCGAGCAGGGTTCCGTTTCGTCAGTGCTGTTGATGCATTTTTAGTGTAGTGGTGGAGCGACAGAGTCATTGCTCTTCTTGTTGGCGACACTACTTTGGACGCGCTTTGTGGGAATGGTGATCTGGCTCGTCATTTTGTTGCCGTCGTCATCTGTAAGCTCGGAAAGTGAGGACTGAGCGGCATGGTCAACTGTATCATCAACATAGTTGATATGGCCATGCTCGACACTGTAATCGATTCTGTTGGCTTCTTCATCAGTCAAACTTGTGACATGCCAGGCATCTTGTTCCTCCGGTTCGCGCTGGTCTCGGGGGGTAGTCTTCTCATTGGTGCCTCGAGTGGCCGTGCTTGCCTTGGTTTGGTTGGCTTTGGTTGGGGACGAGAGTCGGCGGCATGGCTGAGTCGCGTAGCTTTGGGTGGGGCACGCTGGGTGACCGTTTGTTCTTTTGGGGCATTGTAATCGATTCCATTGGTATCTTCGTAGACGAGAGCAGTGTCGCAGACATTGGCGGTAGCGACAAAAGCGATGGGAGCAGCAATGATGACACCGATAGTAACTCGGATGATGCAGCAGTTGATATGGGGATACCTGCTTCGCTGGCGGATGATGAGCTACTAGACGAAATGGAGGAGTTTGGGTATACGGGGTTAGATCAAGTTGTGAAGGATGATGAGGAGCCGGACTACCTCGGAGAAGATGGCCTTGGTGCGGAGGATGGCGAGAACATGAATTGGGATGACCTAGAGCCTTTAGCGTATTTGTAAGTAGAGTCGGGAATGCAATATAAGTTGTCCTCGCATGGACTGGCAAGGCCTTGCAAGATGGTGCACGGGGTGGTAAGGTCGTGGGAGCCTTGCAAGCCCTAGCAGGATTCTGACTTTGTACACTCTCTCCGCGTCACATCAATACTTTACCATAACATGAAAGCAAGCACAAGTCAGCAAAGAGACCAACTGCATCGGCACGATTGGCGAGTTCTCCAGTGTTGCGTTAGCTCCCCTCGTGCGGTAACCGCAATTTTTGATCGGAAACGTTTGCTCAAAGTCCTCGCGGACGGCAAGAAATTCCGAACCGTTACAGCAATGCGCTGTCGTACTGCCCGCTAACACTGATCTGCCAAAGTTGTTGGTCTTCCGAATTCCCCGTAGGATTGCTACTGCTCCATGTGGCATATTAACAACTCTCTCTTCTCGTGAGTGATGGTGATTAGTTGTTGATCGAGAATCTGATCAACTGTGAAAGAAAAACGTTGGACCATGCTCGTTCAAAATAACGGAAGGTGAGACCATGTGGCACTAAGTAACTCTAGTACCCTGCGAGCATCATTGATAGTCGTGCAGCGGCGAGATCCATGTGGACTATCCTCGAAAGGCCAGATCCGCGTGTTGCACGCACCCTTACTTTTGGTCATATCATATCGTTCAGCACACGGTTTCCGGATTTCATGGCTCCATTGGTTCTCGTGTGAGAATATAGCATGCTCCTTCTTTCTTTACTCCTTCCGTCGTGACCCATCGCGACTGCTTCCATGCTAGAGATCATTCATCAGGCCCGGGAATCACATTGCAGATTAATCGGCTTCGTTCCTACCCCCGGGTCCGACCGCTATAAGATGGTGCATCAGGAATTTTCATCCTCAGTCTACTCACGCAGCTTGCCGTCTAACCCGCGATGCGTTGCTCGCCAGTGTTTCCGTTGGTGGCCCTCTCCCTCATTCTCTTTT
The DNA here is from genome assembly GCA_038088755.1 of Boletus aff. separans. Lineage (NCBI taxonomy): Eukaryota > Fungi > Basidiomycota > Agaricomycetes > Boletales > Boletaceae > Boletus > Boletus aff. separans. The sequence continues at coordinate 16,491 of JBBPJN010000274.1, forward strand.
CGAGTGCAGAACTCTTGTTAAGTCCTTACAAGGTTCACGAAAAGCGCACTCACATTCCCCCGGGTTGGAGTCTGACGCGACGCCACGATCCTACCTCGACCATTCCCTTGCGGTTCGCATTGAAGCAGAGAAATATTCAAGACGTCGGAAATTACCTCTACGACGTCTCTCATCCAAAATCTCCAAATTACGGTAAACACTGGTCCGCAGGAGACGTCGTACGCAAATTCGCGCCCAGCGACGAGACGGTAGACACTGTCCGTGACTGGTTGATCGTGAGCGGCATCGGAGAGGAACGCATTGCATTAAGTCGCACCAAAGGATGGATCCAAGTGGATGCGACCGTCGAGGAAGCAGAAAAACTGATGAATACCGAGTACAATGTTTACACACACAACTCTGGTATACAGCACGTGGGTGAGTTATTTACATAAAATGTTGGTTGAGACCAGTGTACTAAGGAGGGTAACAAGCATGCGAGGTGTACCACCTTCCTGAGCACGTCCAGCCCCATGTCGACTTTGTTACACCTTCTGTTCACTTTGACGCCAAGCTGACCCGTCGGTCTGGTGAAGGTGGTGAACATGCATCGCCAGCTCATAGCATTGGACAGCCGGGGGTCGGCAGCACTCTAAAGATTGCTGACACGGTCTCTGGGATCATAGGTGAGCTGGAGCAGTGTGATAAATATATCACACCAATCTGTCTGCGAACGCTGTATGGCCTATTCTACGAGCCTGTTGCTACGGACAAGAACAGCTATGGTATTGGTCAGTGAACGTGTAGTGTTTTGATCGCGCTCATGTTTTGATTGTCGGTTGTTATACTGCAGTGGAATACACGCCACAGGCTTATCTGCAGAGTGATCTGGAGGTGTTCGCGCGGAACTACTCCACTGATCTGATTGGCAAGGAACCTTATTTGGTTTCGATCGATGGTGGTACGGACCTGTTTTCTGCATTGAGCCACGTGTAGGCACTCATCTTTCACCCGTAGGTTATGCGCAGACTACATACCACAACATTAGTTTTAATGCCGAGTCAGACCTGGACTTGCAATACGGCATGTCGCTGGTCACGGGAGAGCAAAACGTGACGCTCTATCAGACTGGTGACCTACCACAAGGTGCGATTGCGCTCCCATAGTGCCGTCTCGGATACCTAATAGAG
>JBBPJN010000275.1:0-17651 GCA_038088755.1 Boletus aff. separans
TTAGGACAGCCTAGTAGCAAAAGGAATTCTTACGAGTCACCACGAAAGTATCTAGCCGCTCACCAGCTCCCTTCCCGACCTGACTTCTCCCCTTTAACCTTTAGCAAATACCCACCCCACCTGCAGGAATCATTCCTATCCTTCCTTAACAGACTTGAGGTATTCTTCCGCAGTTCTACATATCCCTTCGAGAGTCGTGTATGGCCCATTGTAACCGAGGCCACCCTGTGCCGGAGGGAGACGGGCTCTAGAGTCATCAAGAATAAGGTGGATCGACATGAGCCTGAATAATGTTGGTTGTACGTTGATTATGTGCCCGGTGATAGTTGGTATCATTCTAGCAACAGTGCGTTCAATCGACGAACCCGAAGTCGACAGCAGGAATTTGGTCACGTAGAAAAATTCAATGACGTGCGCAAGTCCAAGCATGAGGGTGGGCGATAGGATGGGGAATACAGTCTCTTTGTCTAGTGTGTTGATTGCTGTGTAGACATCACCGAAAGTAAGTGGAGGTCCTGCATCCGTAACCGTGAAGGCTTGTCCACCGATATCAGGATTGGAGGATCCTCTTTCTAGTTCTATGAGCCGCTGTTCGTAACACAGGTGTGCGAGAGCGCAATTCTCCACATAGATGAAGGACTGGAGAATGTTTGGTATCCATGATGGGTTGTGCTTCCGTACGAAAGATGCCCCACAGGTCATGTCCCCTCCAGGACCAAACACGGCATTACCAGGACGGATGCAGCCAGTCCTGAGTGAGTTTGACCTGCTAGTGGGAGACCTATCCGCGTAGCGGACTGCTTTCTCCGCGAAAGCCTTGGAAGCTGCATAGTTGCAGAATGGAATATCCGGAGGGGTATCGTCATCCTTGTATACTTGAACGAAGAACGCCGGTCGCCTTTCCCATGGCCACAGCCAGAAGCGAGAGCTACGCACGGAAATGGACGCTGACGAGGTGTAGATAAGGGTATTGGCACCGATCATCACGGAGGCATTGATAATGTTCGTCGTGCCAACTTGGTTCACCCTGAGTGAACGATCGAGTAACGAAAGATGACGCTCATAAAAGCGAATGTTTGCAGCGACGTGAAACACCGTGACTTCCAGTTCTCCTTCTGCATCCGGCCAGGGTGCCTTGAAGGCCTCAGAAACAGCAGCTCCATGGGAAATATCGACCTGGAAGAAGGCGACTTGCTGCGCGGGCCCCGTGCACAAGTCTTGGCGGGCGGGAGGACGAATGTCTAGAACCCTGATCTTTCTTGGATCCTCCCCGCGCTCCAGCAGTTGGAGGACAATCCAACCCCCTAGAAAACCCGCCTGAGGGGAAAATCAGTCCATTAACCCATAGGGATCACAGCAAGAAAACATACACCACCGACAACGATATAACGCCGACCGGTCTTTGGGGGGAGGGTGTTCTTCATGACGACTGGATTTTTCGACAGGACCTCGGCGGCAGCACGCACCTTCTCAGGCGTGAGACGTGTTGGCGAGAATACGAGTTCTGCCTCCGCGGGAAGCTGCTTTAATTTCCTGTCATTGAGATAGCCATAGAGAAAGACCAGGAGAACGAAGATGAAGAAGTTGAACAATAGGCTCATCCTCCCACTAGCTTGAATCTGGAGAGGCCAGGGCGACTTGAAGGTACAGTGGGACGTTACATAGGGACAGCCTCATGGAAAAGAAGTAGTGGCGATTATCAAAGCGACAAATACGCTTACGTATTGCTATTATCTGGATGATAAATCAATAATCTGAGAATATCCATAGTCTCAGTCATCTGAGAAGAAAAAACCAAAAGCATAGCCATAGCTATGCATGCGACAACATTGATCATATAGCATGATAATATGGCTGTTCTTCATCAGAAACTAGTGTTGGAATTATCCATATGATATGGTTGTACAGCCACCACTTACTTAATCACATAGTACATTTGTAGACAGACATCTCAGCTGGTTTCCCAACCACTGAGTACTTACTATTCAATAGGTTATGAGCCCTGGCTCAGTGAGCCATGTTGGACTAAACATGTGTTCTTATGTTAGGCTTTACTATTGACACTTTATTCTTATTATTATGAAATCTACACATCATGGAAAATTTTGAAAATGATGTTCTGGAGTTAACAAGAATGGAGAACTATTGAATAGTAATTCTATTTAGTGGTCAGTACTATAGGTAAACTGTAATGTAAGTATATGGGAAACCAGCTAAGATGTCTGTATATGAGATGAAACAAATATACTATATGATTATATATTGTAGCAGCACACAAAGTTACTAGTTCCCAACTCCAACTGGCTAATGCATAACAAACATTGAGTCACAAATTGGATGCTAAGATTTGTGTAGACAGATTGCATGTAATATACATAAATTAGTAAAGCACTGATCATATTATGATCATTGCCACCATGATACTTTTTTTTCTTTTGACTTTTGTCCTATTTTTTTATACTTACTCATAGATGATTACCTATATGCTGATGCTATTGCATCACTCTTTCTTTCTTTAGCATCTATCTGATGTTATCACTTAATAACATGTTTCTCTTGACTCATATTCTGACTTATATTTGTTCTATGCAATTTTATTGCATTTTTTACTTTTAGGCCCACCTAACTAGAACCTACCCTTAACTACCTTTTTTTTACATATATAAACCCTACAACAGGTCCCCTCTTTTCTAAGCTAGATCTTAGATACTTTCTCTTATATCTAGGAGTATTTACTTTTAAAGCCTAGCCAATACTACTTGACTGCCTTTTAAACTCTTGTCCTTCTTGGAGAGTCTTCTTTGCACTTTAAATAAATGGACTATTTTTGAAATTCTGAATCTTTGAACTTGATAAGTAAAAATACCCCTCATTCCTTTGTTCTTCAACTTACCTTGCAAAAATCCTCTTTATTGAATACTCTAGAATTTTTGTAAGAAATTACCCATAAAGCCCTTGTCTTTCAAATCTTTGTAAGAAATCACCCATGAAAGTCTCTGTTTCTAAAACTTGTTGAGTAGAAGTTCCATCTTAACCAAATCCTATAACTCCTAGATCCTTCTAAGGCTATATCTGTCTCCTATCTAAAATTAAGCATAATAGAAGCTCTAGCTTTTTCTTTTTTAGGATTGTCTTTGCTACAGACCCTTCACTACTATTACAACTCTGACTTTCCTATTTCTATGAACTAACTCCCACTGTTAAGGACATCACTAAAGCCCTATCATTTTTACTTCACTTTCACTTTTGGACTTAGTACAAACTTTTCGTTTTCTACCTATCACATGACTTGCACGTGACCGTGGGAACAACACGTGACCTAGTCTAGACCCTAGACATGTGCCCACCTTATATCCACTTATCTATTCCCATGTTCATTACCGTCTACTTCTATTTCACATAATAATCTCTGTCTTCTTCTCTTTTGATTGCTGTCTACATTATCTCACACTGTCACCTTAATTAGCACTTTCTCTCTCACCTTATCTTACTTGTACCTTGGTCTGTGCGCGGTCCTTGCAATATAAAAGGCTGGTGGTTTGGGCTGAGATCCCTCAATCTAGTCCACTTGCTACTTATGTCCTACGGGAGGGTAGTTAAGGAATAGTACTCAAATCACTTCAGTACTCGGAAGACCGGTTCAGTCCGGCCCGTGGCTGGTGAGATCGAGGGACGTGCTCTCGTTAAAGTAAAGGTCAACGTCCCTGTGCAAAGCCTTGGTGTTCGGTGTATAGCCGACCCATAACACCCACCAGAACTCTATATAATGGCTGTGCTTCTATCACACCACCTCTAAAAACCTACTACCACTTGTAGCATCCTCATCACCTAGTCTTACTGTTTCTTTTAGAACTTCCATACCAATAACCAGCCACAACTTCAGGAAACTTCACATTAGCAGTGGGAGAGCATGTTGACGTAAACCCCTTGATAGGGGTCCCAGACTTGAATGACCCAGGCTTATGGCTGACGGGCCAGGAAATACCCATTGGTTGGGCAATCGCTTCGCCAGTGACCTGGCTTGCCACAACCAAAGCAGTTCCCATTGAAGGTTCTGCTTGCTTGTTGGACTGAAAGGTCCATGGGGGCTGTTAGGGGCCAGCTATACACTGGACATCCTGGCTTCGCACTAGGTTTCTGACCTTTGCTTTAACGTGTGCATGACACACTAGTCACCAGCCATGGGCCTGACTGAATAGGTCTTCTGAGTACTGAAGTGATGAGCCTTATCCTTAACCACCCCTCAATAGAGCATAAGTGGCAAGTGGAATCGACTGAGGATTTCAGCCGATTACACCAGCCTTATATATTATTGGAGTCTGCGCACAGACCAAGGTACACTATGATAAGGAGGGAATAAATGTACATATTAGGATGACAGCGTGAGAGTAGAGTAAACGGCGATCAAAAGGAAGAGAAGAGAAGGAGCGGAAATAAGTGTGGGATAAAGAAGTGGAGATTATCGTGAGAATGGATAAGGGAAATAAGGTGGGCATGTGCTAGGGCCTAGACCTTGGTCACATGTCATTCCCACAGTCACGTGTAAGTCACGTGACGATCGAAAGTAGAAGTTGAAGTAAAGTTCAAAATGAATGTAGTGAAAGTGAAAAAGAGTACGCTTTAGTGGGGTCCGTGACAGAATCCACTTGCTACTGTATTGCCCAAAAGGCTGGTGGTTAAGGACAAGACTCCCTCTCTCTTTTGAGTCTGGCCAGTGCCCTGTGTAGCGCTGCAAGCAGTCCCTAGTGAGCAATTAGGACCAAGTCATTTGATATGAACATCATTTAGCTTGAGTTCCTAACACACTACATTATACTTACCCTTCCAAGTGCTGCTATAAAAAATGCTGATGATCTAGCTCTGCTGCCTTAGAAGAAGGCAAAGAGGACATCTACAAGACCTTTGATAGTTCCAGTAAAATGAAATCCAGCATACAGAAGGTGTGTAAATAGCTTCTAGATCCCTAGTACAGTAAGTATTTTATTTGGATGCTATACAGTATATAGAGACATGTAGCCCAGGCTGTGCAAAGGATCAGACATTCACATTGCAGCCACTCTTCAGGTGTTCAGGTAGGCAAAACAAGGGTCAGACTATTGCTTCACCTGCAAGTACAATGCATAGTCATAAACACTTTTTGAATACTGGTATCAGGGAAGCATTGTTGATGGATACAAGGATGACCTTTACAGTGGCCCAGAGAAATTATGATGGCCTATAATTTGTCACTGGGATTCACCAAAAATGAGCCAGATCAAACAAGTTTCCTGTCATTAGCACCACCATAACCAACCTAGAAGAAGTGTGAGCAATGGGAGCAAGGCAAGTATACATGCAGCTATCGACCTCCATGATGATGGCAATGAGCACCAGTGCACCTATTAAGAAGAAGAAGATTACTCTGTCTGCAATTGCAGTGACAATCTGCGTGTCATAGACTTGTGTCGTTTCTTCGACCCGAGACTTTTCATCACTGCTGTCACCAGACCCTGAGAATGGTTCGTCAGACCCAGAAATCACGCAGGTAATGCATTGAAATAAACGCAACTGGTGGATTTTTGTTCGATCGCAGAGGCCTTATTAGTAACTAAATTAGGAACGGTGCCTGTCAATCGGTTTGTATGAGGAGGCTATCTATATTATTCAAGTTGTTGGCTTCGCACCATCATGAAGTTGTTGACCTCACCGCACCCAAACGTGCCTCTGTTTCGCAGGTCCGTCTTCACCCATGTATTAGGCACAACACCAGATGCCCCAGAACTTGTTGGTGGCTTCCCCGCTACCTCACCCGCCTTTGTGGACGCAGCCACAGCGACGGTCCTCACTCGCGCTGCTCTCCGTTCGTATGCCCTTCAGTTCGCTTATTCGCTCCACAACCTCCCTGTGCCCCTCACGCACACACCCCATCTCACTGGCCCACCCACCATCCTCATCTTCTCTCCCAACAACATCGTCTGGCCCATTCTCTTGCACGGTGTCGCTGCCGCCGGTTTCCGTGCCACGCTCGCCAACAGTGCTTTCACCTCAACCGAGCTTGCTTATCAATATACCGACGCCCGTGCCCACATTGTCTTTACTCACCCGACGCTGCTGCCTGTCGTCCATGGCGCGCTCACGTCCCTTGGGTGCACTGAATCCGAGATCCGTTCTAGAGTCGTTTTGGTGACCTCACACTGGCTCACTGGCGTGCCAGACCCCGCATCCACAGACTTTGTACACCTCGTCCGACTAGATGCGTTTTTCGGGCGTGGTGAGCTTCAAAAAGAGGTCAACTTTGATGGGGAGCTATCGAACGAGACGTTGTACCTCTGCTACTCGTCTGGGACGACCGGGAAACCAAAGGGCGTCGAGACGACGCACTACAATCTCGTTTCGCTCATCGAAATTCTGAGGCCCAGCTGGCCGAGCATGATCCCGTGTTTGACACCCTCGTGGCCCGGCAATATCCAGGGCCCGCAGCCGGACGTGTTTTTCGGGACATTGCCGTATTACCATATTTACGGTGCGATCAAACTATTGATGTTCCCACTCTCGCTAGGCACACCGGCGGTAGTAATGGGTGGTTTCGATCCGGTGCGGTTCTGTGAAGCAGTGGAACGATATAGGGCGACGATCTTGTTGGTCGTTCCACCTATGCTAGTTGTGCTTGCCCGTCATGAAGGTATGCGTCTGTGACTCTTTTGACAGCAAAAATTCGTCTAGACTAATCCACCATCGATAGCCGTCGAAAAATATAATATGTGTTCGCTGCGCACGGTCTATTCTGGTGCTGCTCCCTTGGGGGCAGACCTGGTAGCGACCATAAGGGAGCGTCTGCAAAAAGTTGGTGCGAACGTGGTCGTCTCCCAGGGTCTGCTCGTCTACCTGCTTCTCCGCCTATTACGCTGACCCAGCTCTCTTTATGCAACACTAGCATATGGTCTGACAGAAACCTCGCCGACAATGACAGTATTACACCCAGAGGATGCCAACACGCACATTGGTTCCGTCGGCCGCGTGCTTCCCAACCTTGAAGTACGGCTAGTTCGCGAAGACGCAGGGGAGGTGAGTGACAGACAGATATTTGTTCCGCGTGTTGTTGTCCGTCGACGATCGATCACTGATACGCATGTGCCACGTGATATTGTAGGTCATTACCGATATCGAAGGTGCGGGCGAGATCTGGGTCCGAGGACCCACAGTGATGAAGGTGTGTGCTGGTTGGGGAACAGTTGGCCCGTTGCAAGTCGCTCATGCAAAGTCATCATCAGGGGTACTTGAGTAATCCCAGTGCTACGGCGTCATCGATCACGCACGATGGATGGTTCAAGACGGGGGATATTGCGATCAGCGACGCCGAGGGATTCGTCACGATTGTCGACAGACGGAAAGAACTCATCAAGTACAAAGTGGGCGCCCGTTCTCGTTTGTCGCAGTGTCATGGCATTAATATTAACCTCTGCGTGCTCCAATAGGGTTTCCAAGGCAAGTCGATTCACGTGTCGCCAGCGCGTCATTTTGTTGATGGACCATTTATCTGTAGTTGCACCCGCAGAGCTTGAGGCGCTGCTTCTCCAACATCCGGACGTCGCGGATGCCGCTGTCGTCGGCGTGTATGACAATGAAGAAGCGACCGAGTTACCAAGGTGCGCTGAATATCGTTTTCGTCCGGTCTTTTCCTGTCTGACTGACCGCATTCACTACAGGGCGTATATCGTACCCACGCGCCCTGTCGCATCAAGCGAGATGGCGGTACTCGTACTCGGGGTGCAGGCGTGGGTCGCTGGTCGAGTGGCAGCGCACAAGAAATTGCGGGGTGGCGTTGTCACCGTGGATCAGATTCCGAAAAGGTGAGGATGTCTTTGATAATGAGATGGTGCCAACGGGTTGACGTGTGGTTTATACAGCGCGTCAGGCAAGATCTTACGAGCCCAGTTGCGTGAGAGGGCCAAGGGAGAGGTAGGTCATGGTCAAGTGGTGCCAAGGGCAAAGCTATAAAGGACGGCGACTACATTGGGCGGGGTTGCTTTATTAGCATAGCGGGAGCTGAGAGAGTGCGTACCTAAGTAGACCTCATTTGGACAAGGATCCTTGTCCAGTGAAATATCTTATACGGCAGAATTGTTGAGACGAACTCACCCTCTTCTACTAAACTGTCAACCTCATGAACGAAACAGGTAAATGTGAGCAACGCTGCAGACTCTATGAAGCGGTACAGTGACCCGAATATACTTGGCAATGTTGATCGATGGATCGGTAAACCCGGCTATTGGTACATTCTGTCATCTGTATACGATACCCATGATTAGCGTTACCGTATCTAGTAGTACACGCTACAGTCTGCCCCTTAACTCGGGCACCACATCTTTGCCCCTCCCATCGCGCAAGAAATCTCTCAAATTGGTGAGCGCACGGACTTCCATCTGGCGTTGGGAATCCTGATTCTCCGTGCCCATATGGGGCAGGAGCGCGTTCTGAGGAAAAGCGAGCAGGCGCGGGTTCACGTTTGGTTCGTCGGGGTAGACATCAAGTCCGACCGCGGAGAGCTGTCAACCAACACGTCCACCCATGAGGATGGCGTCAGTCAGCGTGAGCGGCAGCATGCGCCACGTTAACGTGAACGAGCAGGGGGACGTACGTGACCGTCCTCGAGCGCCCGAATCATCGCCTCCTCGTCGACGACCTTTCCCCGCGCCGTATTGACGATGACACTCCCTCGCTTCATCGCCCTGATCTCGCGCTCGCCCACGAGATGCACCGTCTCCGCGCGCAGCGGGACGTGCACGCTCAGCACGTCCGCCTGCCGACACAGGCCCTCGACGCTCCCCACGTACTCGCACCACGCGGGCACGTCTGTGCGCTTCTGGCGCGAGTAGTACACGACGCGCATGGGAAAGGCGTGGACGAGCTGGGCGAGGCGGAGGCCGATCCCGCCGAGTCCGAGGATGCCGAGGGTGCGCGCGGTGAGGTCGTGTGTGTCCCCGGAGGACATCGGGGTTTTCCAGGTGCCAGCATGGAGGGAGCGTTCGGCCTTTGAGAAGTGGCGGAGGGTGGAGAGGATGAGGTAAAGAGCTGTGGTCGCTGTTGCGTCGTCGACGGCGCCGGGTGTGTTGGAGACGTTTATGCCTGGGGTCGTGATTGGGGGTGAGTGAGGTCAAGGGATAATGGAAGAGTGAAAGGGTACCCCGAGCAGCACACTCTAACACGTCGATCTGATCATACCCTGCCCCGTTGTGCGCGATCCACTTGACAGTGCCTGTCTCTGCGAGCGCATGGATGACCTCCTTGTCAAACACGCCGATCCGATCTGCGGAAGTGTTGTGACGGTATATCCCGACGACGCCGTCGTACTTTCCCCCTGGCTTCAGGCCAGTGAGAAAGTCTGCGCGATCAGGCGAGTCCATGAGCTGTGAGAGCAGGGGTGAGCACCGCTGTGCAGTGGGGAAACAAAAAGAGCAGAGACGTACGACGACATCTGCGAGGCCGTCGAAGAGCTGTTTGACCTCTTCGTGCGCCCAGACAATGTCACCTGCAGACAATCGCCAATCAGCATTTCATCAGGATCACACGTGCCATCTTAGATCTAACCACAAAGCATGATTCGACGTTGACCTGCCATCGCAAGCGATCCCAAAGACGGAGGACGGAATGGAAAGGAGCGGGATAAGAACTTGTTGAAGAAACTCGAGGTGGATGGTATATGTATAGTACACGGGACGCTCCCCGCCCAGCTGATCAGCAGATCTATCACCATCTCATTGTCATGCACTTTCGGCACGTTCGGTCCGAGGTTCCGGCCAGTTTCACGATTCAATATTCATCGATCATCTCTGCTCTGGGACGCGGTCCTCTCCCGACCCAGTCAGCAGGAAACTCCTCAAGTTGGACAACGCCCGCACTTCCATTTTTTGTTCCGTGTCTCGTGTGTTCGTCCCGACGTGCGGTAATAGCACATTTTGCGGGAACTCGAGCAACCTTGGGTTCACCCGCGGTTCGTGCGGGAACACGTCCAGACCGACCGACGCCAACTACACCACCGTCAACCTCACCGCAAGAAAAAAAACGAAGAGAGGCACACGTACGTGTCCATCCTCCAGCGCCCGAATCATGGCTTCCTCGTCCACCACCCCGCCACGCGCCGTATTTACAAGCACGCTTCCGCGCTTCATCGCCCTGATCTCGCGTTCCCCGACAAGATTACGCGTGTCCTCGCGCAGCGGCACATGCACGCTCAGCACGTCCGACCGCGCACAGAGCTCCTCGAGGCTCTCGACATATTCGCACCATTCCGGCACGTCGGTCCGGCGATGCCGGTTGTTGTAGAGCACACGCATCGGGAAGGCGTGAACGAGCTGGGCGAGGTGCAGACCGATCCCGCCCATCCCGAGGATCCCGAGTGTGCGCGTGGTGAGGTCGTGCGCGTCCTCGGGCGAGACGAGGGTACTCCAGGCGCCGACGTGAAGGGAGTGCTCCGCTTTGGAGAATTCGCGCAAAGTGGAGATAACAAGGTAGAGTGCGGTAGTGGCAGTGGCTTCGTTGACTACACCGGGGGTGTTGGAGACGCCGATGCCTGAGACGTCACTGAGTCGAAGTCGCTGCTCAAACGACTTCATCCAATCGCTCACCTTTTTCTTTACACGCATACACGTCAACTTGTTCATATCCCGCCCCGTTATGCGCGATCCATCCCACGCTGGACGGGAGTCCCTCCACCAGCTCGCGATCAAAGATCCCGATGCGCTCTGCGGAGACGTAGCGCCGGAAGATCCCCACGGTGCCATCGTATGGCCCGCCAGGTTGGAAGCGGGAAAAGAACTCAGCGCGGGTTGGCGCATCGTCCACCTGTATCCGACGTCTGTCAATATGAGCTAATCTCCCTACATGGTCGGTGTACGCACAATCACTTGCGCAATGCCGTCGAAAAAGGTGTGTGCTTCGTCTTGCGCGAATCTGGGGCTACCTAAGATCATCGATCATCGATCAAGAACGATAAGAACTTCGTGGTTCATGATTGAAAACATACCACAAATCAAGATCTTTCGCATCGTCGTCATCGTCTGGTGGCTACGGTGCGGACAGCAACGCAGGACAAGGCGGTACTTGGCGTGACGATCTCAGCTGTTATCAATCAGTTCCTCGAAAGAGAGATAACCATAAGGCTGAAACTAATTCGGCTAAGTCGGGCTCAAGATTTCGCTAATGCCGTGCTTGCCGCAGAAACATATATATGACTGATCAGATGTGTGATAAGATCTCAAAGCACAAATTGTCATTTGGAGTGAACTCGAGCATCGACGGCATCTGTTCGTGTTGCTAACAATCCTGATCGCCCATGTAATCACTCAGAAAGACGAAATACGATATCAGCTAGACGAGCAGAAGAGACTATCAACCTACAGTAGATACCATCAAAAACCCACGAAACACGCATACTCCACTCGACTACTCACTTGTCGCCGAAATCACCTCCATCTCAAGGACCTTCATTTCAAACGCACGTTTAAATGGTGCAAAGTGTTTGCCGGGCACTGCGAAAACAATCACCTCAAAGACTCCCTTGAACTTGGCGGGCTTCGTTTCCTCTTTACCTACTTCTGTTCCTTCCCGGGTTCCGCAGACCAACAACTCTGCCCAAAGTTCGGCAACCATCTCGACGCTGTTTTGGCTGGAACCACATCCAAATGTACCCAGAATGAGCGCGCGGTCACCACGGATCTCAAAGATACGCAATGCGCGCGCCATGCGATCCCGCATCGTGGTTCGTATACCCTCCTCAAAAATGTGGGCATCTGAAGAGGTGATGAGGTAATTTTGACGAATGGCGGCGGCATTCACAGGTACGCTTGAAAGGACGTTGATAAGATAGGGTGCGATGGTCGAACTGGAACGCGACGGTGCTTGATCAACATCAAGGTCGTCATCGTCATCTCTACGAAAAACGACAACACCAGGACTATACACCATGGAATGATCGTGCAGACCAGCACCGTCGGCGCTCAAAAACTTCCTGTGGGTCCGATAAAATTCCTTTGCCTGCGCTGATCGTAAGCTAGCTACAAGTGATGTCGATCGTGCAAGGGTTTCTTCTTGTTCGTCACCTCCATGCAAGAACCCACCACCCGGTCGCTTGGCTGAGGCAAAGGATAGGACACCCACGGAGGAAGTGGGGAATGCATTGGGATATTGCTTCGTGTACCGCGTGCTTTCAGTAATCAAGTGTCTCGCAGCGGTTAGGGTGGACTCGGAAACAAATCGAATGGTGCTTGATTCGCAAGTAAGTGTGCTTTCCCTATATCCACGCCAGTTGGCGAGGTCAGGCGAGCAGTGCGGATAAAACGTAGTGCCCTGTTGGCTGATGAGGATTTGGGGGGCGATGTCGTAGGAGAACTGCACGACATGGAGGAGTGCGTTTCCTTGGGGATTGGCCATGGCAACTGGCATCCCGCATTGAAAAGGCGACGGAGCCACTGATGGAGTGGGATGGATAGAAAGTCTCTGTGTGATATACTTGCCATCGCCAAGGACAATCCGTTGAGTATCACGGGCCGTCTCCACCCATCGAGAGCGTTTCTCCCGCCGAGCTGCGAACGCTAGTCGTCTATGCTGACGTTTGAGATATTCTTGCTTGCGCTGGTGTTTTGCGCACGCGATGGAGACAGATGGCTGCTTTATCGCAGTCAAAGGATGTACGGGAGTGCTAGAGCGTGCCCTACCTTGAGGCACTCTTCGAGTCGACTTTCTTGCCATTGTGCTGGTGGTGATCGTCATTGTCACGGTGTTATGCATGGCAGTGTTTGACGCAGTTATTTGTACCTGTTTACCAGTATTCCCGCGCTATCCTCAACACCGACGGAAGCACAAACTCGGACAATACCATCACCGTAGACAAATCGTCCGAGTCATTGGCTCCTTAGTCCAACATTCGATGGGTAGTCGCGACGCACACTTTATCAACACTATCTATCAGGCATGTCTCTGCCTCCGCGTTCTCCCCGACAACCGTGATGTAGTCCATTGATGTGTCTGGGGACACAATTCATTCGACTGGCTAATTGTTTTGCGTCAAACTTCAGTCATGCGTGGGCGTTCTGACTATTTTCAGATGCTGTCCGAATGCTTCCGTCTGTGGTTTTTCTCACTCCATGTGCTGTACCAATTGGACCTTTTTGACATGCGTGTGTTCATCACACTCTAGATCCTGGAGAGCTTCGAGGAGAGGTCGAGCGCCGCTGCTTACCGCCTTTTAATCGTACTCGATATCTAGTCTCGGGTTCTTTGACATGCACTCTGATTGCTTTCAAAGGAGACAAGGATGATCTTGCGAGTGCCCAACTGGATTCAGCCATACGACTGCCGACATAGTCTCTACCTCCTCACCGCATCGTCACATCGACACAGTTTCGTGATCAAACGCTACACGATGTGATGGAACACCACGTTTATTCTCATGTCAATTAACTCTCTCACCGGAAACTTGATTGAACGATGTTCTTTTCCCACTTCGCCACGCAACCTGATCGGAAATCCTTTTCCCCCGCATTGAAGTTGTGCCTGAACGAACGGGCGTGGACGGGCTGCGTTATGGGAGTTGCTGTCTCTTATCTCACAGGCGCATTCCCGCGGACTATGGCGCTGAGGAGATCCTGGTTTCCCCGTATTACGGTGGGAGTGAACATATGAATTCTGGCTGTGTGGCTGATCGCTCTTCCGCACTCGCGAGATACGTGTGCAGGTGTCGGGTTTTCAAAGGAATATAAAATTGGGGAGGGAAGATCCATATACTATAGGACCACCAGGCATTCGCTTATGTTGCGACACTCCTGATTTTCACGAAATTTTGACACTGCCAGTATCCTCACAATCCGATGGCATCCACGCGCCCGGAGTACATAACTCCGTGCAACAAAAACGGATTCCAGAACCACGCCACGGTGTGTCAAAAATGAGGGCGTACCTCAATCTTGTGACCATCTCAGTTCCGTGGCGGATCTGAGTCCACCTATTTTCCCTTGACCCGATTGACGGCACATGCGGCGAACTTGCCTTTCTGTGAGTTGCGGACCTCCGAGACATAACCAGAGGTCGTCATGATGCTTGAATACCTGTTTTCAGCGACAATTGGCCACGTGATGCTTCTGATCGCCCTGGCCAAAGAGGACCGCTTCGTTGTGCTCCAATGATCACGAGAAGTCTCCACATCCCGTTAGCCGACCAAGCGCCAGCGTCAAGTCACGGGTGATACGGGAGTTACGGAGACCCCATCCCTCTTATATCCCAGGTGTTTAGGTCATGCAAGTCGAAGGCCACCACTTCTCCTTCTTGTACCCGTCATGGCGATCGACCCAGAGAAGAAACGTGACTCATACGAGGATAATGCAGTCGCGGCCAGCATGAGCGCTGAGCAAGAAGCGCTACAGCTGGAAGCACGGGAAACTGCGGAACGGCGGCTCCTCAGAAAGCTCGATTTTCGCTTGTTACCCACCATCGTCGTCATTTATTTGATGAACTACATTGATGTGCGTCTTGCATGTCGTGTAACGTGCACGCGTTGAGTTGACATGTGCGATATTGCAGCGCGTCGCGATCACGTCTGCTCGGCTCAAGGGTTTGCAGACGGATTTGGGCTTGTCAGGCATGTTATCACTCGTGTATGAGGCCCGGTGACTCACCGAGATGGTAGATGTTCAGTATGATACGGTGGTGGCAATCCTTTACGTATCTTATGCTCCGGCTCAGATTCCGTCCAATATAGTACGTAGTCCAGTATCTCTGCCGGTGTAATGGTTGAAACTATTACTATCTCAAGGCTCTCAACTATGTCTCGAGGTTAGTCCCGTTTCTTTATCTCCAGTTAGAATGGTGGCGGAATATCAATCCTTCACAGACCCACCTTGTATATCGGTACTTGCGTCGTTCTGTGGGGTTTAACGAGTGCTCTCACTGGTGTCACACACAATTTCGCTGGTATTACGGCCTGTCGTGTCTTCATCGGGTTGCCGGAGGTAAGGTGGCGGAAGTTACCAAAATGATGACAACTGACATGAGACGCCATGTCAGGCTGCATTCTATCCTGGTGCCATCTATCTCTTGTCAAGATGGTATACGCGCAAGGTTCGTGTTGCGCTTCTAGGTCGCCAGATCGCCTCATATTCTTCTCCTTGTAGGAACTGGCTTTCCGATCTGCTGTTCTATACGCCGGATTGCTTACATCCAACGCATTTGGCAGCGTGAGTCTCACTTCATTCCGTCTTTCCAACTCAGTTCCTGACTTCTTGGTGGTCACTAGTTGTGGGCCGCGGGTATCCTTGCAAACATGAACGGGGTTTTGGGCATCGCAGCATGGAGATGGTGAGATTGGGGACTGTTTATGTCGGGCGTGTTACCTAACCCTCGAACGCAGGCTATTCTATATTGAAGGTGCAATAACGATTTTCATCGGCTTCCTAGCCATGTTAGTTCTGTTCTTTTGATCCTTCCTTGTGTTCATTCCATTGAGCAAAACCGCTAGGTGGCTGCTTCCGGATTATGTACGCGCCAGGTTCACGGTATTCTTGACGAGTTCCTGAGCCCCTCTTCTTCTCCTGCAGCCACACAACACCAGGTGGTTGACTGCTGCGGAGAGACATTTAGCACAAGTCCGGCTTGCAGAAGATGCTGGCGAAGCCGACAAGGATTCTGCACAAGACTCGTACGTCATTGATGTCTTGCCGGAGATCCAAACCCCGACTGTGTTTTCAGGATCTTTGAAGGTCTAAAGTTGGCGATCAAAGACCCAAAGGTTCTCATCTTTATGATCATGTGCGCTTCTCAATTGTTGGGACTCAGTTTCGTCAACTTCTTCCCAACGTGAGTGTTTCGTGTGCGAGGTGTCTGTGATCAGGTTACGCATGCATCGAGTCTAGGTTGGTTGCTACGCTCGGGTACTCGACAACGGTCACTTTGTTGGTTACTGCGTATGTATTGTGACGTGTCGTTCATTCCTGGGACTTATTCTCTACATTCTATCAGTCCACCGTGGGTCCTTGCGGCCATCTTGACGGTCATCAACGCGCGGCATTCTGGTAAGCAACTTACACATCGTCTCCCACCTCAGATTAGATTTAAGATGACGAATGTGTATGCACGCAGACGCTCGTGGCGAACGGTTCTTCCACCAGACCGCTTGGTGGTGGGTTGTCATCGTTGGCTACATCATCTCTCTGTCGACGATGCAGAAGGCAGGGAGATATTTCTCAATGTTCCTCATGACAGTTGGATATTGCGGTATGTGTCTGCTTGCCCCGTCCTCCAACGTTCATCCTTGTCTTACTTTGGCGTGCGTGTAGGATTCACGCTGACGTTGGTATGGGTGGCCAATGCCATCCCTCGACCACCGGCCAAGCGGTCCGCCGCGATCGGCCTCGTCAACGGATTTGGAAACCTGGGGAATCTGTAAGTTGTCATGTGACTCGTCCTACCAGCGTATGCATGGCTCACGAACTTGCCCGACAGAGCGGGAGCCTACATCTGGAAAGCGGAATGGGGACCAGGGTACCATCAATCGATGATCATCGCGATCTGTGCGCTCGTGTTTGCGAGTTCCCTCAGTTTCTGTGAGTTGGTTTGGTGCCAGTGCGGAGACGCTTTTCGAGTTGTGACTGACCGATGGACGCTCGTGCCTAGTAATGCGCATGTTGCTCGTTAGGGAGAACAAACGGATGGAACGCGAAGAGATGGATTTGATGCATGGACACGGAAGGGAGCGAATCGAGGAAGCGGCCAAGTTGGAGGGGATCACGTTCGAAGAGGCTGTGAGACGTAGGATGGGGTTCCGTTATCTGCACTAGTTTGCGCAGTTCAATGGACGCTACGGATATCGTAAACATGGCTTTGGAATTGGCTTTCACCCCCGGGTGTGTGCGTGCGTTTCGAATACGATGAAAGTTGTGTTGCCAACCGAGCTGGTGTGGATGTGTCTACACAATGTCACACAAGGTCGCTCAGCAATCAGCTGACAAGCGATGACGTGAAAACTACTAGGCTTTGCTGAGCACGACAGCTACTGCTAGCACCAAGTGGCACCGTCAGTTCCGACCAGACGATTTCATCGATAACGGTAATTCTTGAAGCCCTTCGAATGTCGCATCCTCTATTCTTCCCTGGAACAACTTACTTTTATCCGATTGGAAACACGTCTGCTGTACGGTTAACTGAACACCTCCCTCCCGAGCAACAAGCAAACGTTTTGCTCTTGGCATGTGGCGATCCCCGACACATCTTATACACTGTACATACGAACGATACGAATTCCGATATTGGTCCGTGACTCCTCCATGTCTTCTCATTCGCCAGGGGGCTGCGACAGCTGATTCGCATTCTGTAGAGCCGCAGAAGTTGGATGTAACTTGCTGCGACGTAGAAGCTGCTGTGCTCGGTAGGCACTCGCGTTTACGTTTGTGTCCATCAGTCTTGGAACCCCTAGATCAGCGCGCAACGCAATCCTGTTCACGCTCTTGGCTGACGAAGGCGCCCAGGACAGGATGGATCTCGTATGGAATATCTTCTATCACTTCCTGCTGGATCGAGAATCGTTGTCCTTGCTCATCAAACAGTGTCGCAAACTCGTGGCGTTGGCAAAGGACTTCGTCTCATGGAACGCTGGTCCATATGCACGTTTTCTTGCCGTGTGCGAC